>JANTFA010164360.1:0-10106 GCA_026413405.1 Phytosciara flavipes
CAGGGCTTGTCTGTCCTTTCATTTATGTTTCCGGATGTTAAAGAACATATAACTTCTATTAAATAATCGAATAAAGGAAAGGGAGAAGTAGAGAGGAGTAGAGAGGCAAAAAAAACACAAAATTTCATTTACTGCTACCAGATAAGCTGCAATTTTGTTATTCACCGTATGGAATATGCTTAGTGAATAGTAAAGAAGACGCGATTCGGAATCTACTTACCACTTCAATATGGGAAGGGTATACAAAGGCAAATGATATTCTTTTCTCAGTTAAATAAGAATCATGTAATCGAATGAGTTAGGTAGACACATATCAGTGCGTTGCGTATCTGAAGGGAAAATTTGCTTATATATTTACGAGGGGAAAGTCTGTGCCCCAAGCGAAAGTAGATTATTTACTTGACAACATAAACAAAACTAAAACAAACTTAAACTTAAACAAAAATTTTTGAAGCAGAAACGTGAGGCAGAAATAGCCAGAAATAGCAGCGACTGTTTCTAGCATAGCAATATTCGTTGGCAGATGAAAACAAAGTGTGTTCCGCGTTCCGCGTTGCTTTACGTAAAATTAGATGACTTATTCAAGGCTGCGTATTCCGTTGAGTAAGTAATGCCAGTCAAGTAATCGGCTGACACAACACATTTAAAGATAACATGGCGTATTTTCATATAAAAAATTCATTTATCTTGATGATTATCATTGACGTGATGATGTTGTGAATTTTTCGGTTTTATATGTAAAATTATCAGATGTGGTGTGTCACATCTGAGAATATTGCGGATGATGCTACCTCCCCCACAACAGTCTTGGTTTTGTTGTGGTTGTATGAGTGAGAATCCACAATGCACACAATATCGTAGCCTCAATTCACACCGCAAATGTATGCCTAACAATTTGAACTTTGGGTGAATCAGTGGATGACGAAAATGAATTGAAAATTAAATTTCAACACACTCCGATATGAGAATATCGCGAGCAGTTCCTGTGATTGTGATGGGCGGATTGCGTTTCTTTTTTAATTTCAAGTAGCTTCAATACATTCAATCATTCATTTGGATGCAAATGTGAAGTTTGTCAAAGTAGTCAAGCCGACTTACGGTTTGAATATATTTAATAGTTTGGAGGCAAGGGACGAGATGGTATAGAGGTGAATGCGCTTGCTCTCCATGCAAATGATCTGCGTTCACTTACCGGTAGATGCAGAACTTTTCTATAATAACTGGTTGATAAGGACGACCCTAAGACCACCCAAGCTCGAAAAAATGGAGTAGTTGGGTACGAGTAGCTAAAGAAACAAGTTCACAATCACACCACTCAACATCAAGGCATGAAGTCCGAAGAGTGGGTGAAACATTCTAAATGCATCAGAACAAAATTGATGGTTGGTCAAAAATGACCAGCTTCTATGAAAAGAGACCCTGATCTCTACTTGAAAGAAAATGGAGAGTCAAACTTGAGTCAAGTTACTTGACATTTATCAAAGTAGTGTTCATGCTAGTAACCAGTGCTATGATCTTGTTCAACAAATCGATGTTTATCATCGCGACATTCGATGTTATTTACATCAGCGATTGTTTTGTTTTGCTGGTCGGACATGGCGAAATTTAAATACCCACCACCGAATCGAAGTTTATCACACTGAAGTGAGGGGTCATGCGAGAATGGCGTTCACCTTTATCAACAATGAAAGGCCATCCATAATGACATCCACTGTGAATGGGGAAGTAGATCTGACAAAGTGTGACACGTCACATCAAATGTATAGGAAAATCTTGGAAGATGAGGGAAGCGGTATCCTAAAAAGTAGAAGAACAGAGGACGTCATTTATGGATGTCACCTGACTCAAATGTGTGCTCTAATTAGGGGACTTACATTAAGGAACATACATTTTCCTCTACAAAATATTTTTTGACTTATTGCTGGGTTGAATTAACTGACAGCACTAAAGAGCTGGATGTCATTCTTGCATGACCCTTAATGTTATATCATTCATCACCTCAGACACATAGCGTCGAGTAAACACTTTTGTTTCAGTCTTTCTGAGCACATCCAGTCTCTTCTTTTGTTCCAAAGTCATCAACATTCTGGCTTAAATAAAGTTGGAAATAATCAACAAAAATGTTATCCCATCCAACAGTTGGTACGTTGTTTGAATATAATGAACACTTTTAGCGAACACACTGAAACAGACGAAAATAATCCACCAAAGTTCAACTCGATCTTAACCATAATAAAATTTGCTATTCCATCTAACTATTCCCATTAACATGGGTTTCCAAACTAATTTTTTGTTTTCTGTTTTCGTTGCTCTTCTAAAATTACCATTCTCAGCTAGAGACATGAAATCGATCGAACATCAAATGCTCTTCAGTTTCTTATAAAACAGCCATAAGATTATTTCTGTCGATTCGTTTTTTTTCTTATTTTAAATATTTTGTGCCAATATCCCATAATAATGTGTACTACCTTAAATAATCTTCATTTAAATTCAAAGTAGCTTTCGTTGGCAAAGTCGATAGCTACTTGAGAGTGAGAGAGAGAGAGATGAGGAGGAAAACACTTGAAAATTGAAAATCAATATTTTTCTATTGCATAACAATATTTAAGGCAAAAAGAAGAAAAAATTTTGTTTAATGTTTGTGTATTGGGTTCTGGTTCATCATCATAAATTATATTTAGTGACCTGTATAATATCAAAAGGGAATTACGAATATATCGAACTGACTTTCGTTTTTCATTGAATTCCCAGTATGTGTGTGGATGCTGGGATGCCGTTATGTATATTTATGTGAAATTGATTTGGAAGGGAAATATTTATTGAAAGAAACAAATTTATCTTCATATTCCCCCTTATTATTGTGCCATTTCCAAACCGCACTCATAAAAAGTCACGAAGGGTGTAATTGTTCAATCGCTGCTTTGAAAATGGAAAATGTAATATTGAGAGAGTATAATACATCCTGTGGAAGCCTAGTTAACCAAGCGGCTGAGGTTGTGTTTTGTTATGGCCAACACTGAAAGGGAATACGGTTCGATGTTCGATCAGTGAGAATGTTTTGATGAAAAATATTAAGAGACGACAATGTGTAATAAGAATAGGGGTAGCGTTAAATCCGTTAAATACGGTTATCGGTTCAAGCGTAATTGTTATAGGAGCCCGTTCATATAAAAATCTGTAAAAATTATCTCAAACATTCAATAAATTCGAGATTCAGTTAGATAAATGTAACTGAATGAGGAATGTGAGTAGTGATTTATTCAATTTTATATTCTAAAGATGTTTCAAATGGAATATACGGGTGTATGTTGTAGATAGATGCTATCTATATGAAACAATATGATAGGCAGCCCGCTGAATGTTCGCTCTGACATTCTACTTTTGGACCCATACGAACTACGAGGGTCTTGTGCTTTCACTGTAACGTTTGCAACACATCGAATTCGAATCACTGAGTAAGGGCAAACCTTCTATGGTCACCCCTAGATGCCAAATCAGCAACTCAAAAAATGTCCTTCTGTCACTCTGTCATCAAGATAACTTGAATAAAACGGAATCAATTTTGAAGGGATATTTTGCCTCGATTTGTATTCACAAAGGCTAGTTTAAGTTCAAAAATGAGCAGAATCGGTCGGCTGGATCCAGAGATATGTTTTTGAGGTGTAGTTAAGGTTTCTATATATTATAACGGTAGTAATGCTCGTACAAAATTGATTAATGGTGCAAATGAAAGGTATTGACTACACCAAGAAAATCGGATCACGGCTTTGGAATTTAGAGCCTACAGAGTGAGTCTAAGTCGAGCTACTCGGCTGTAGAGTTTTTTGTTGATGTACCGAGTAAATTTCATTCAATAATTTTCTTTTTGTTCGAAACATTAAAGCGATAGAATTGTTTAGTGGCCTAAGAAGATGACCCCCAACCGCCATATTAAATTGTGGTGTCTCTTGTCCATATTTCAAGTAAATTACACCTGATTTCGATGAGTTTTTTTTATCATAACTCCTGGCAATCGAAGGCGAACCAACACAAGAAGCCGAGAACTTCTGTTATTTGAAAAGTTTCTTAGCAAAGGATGGCGGAGCCAATATCTAGACGTCTAGACGCTCAAAGTCGAATACAAGAAGCGTTACAAACATTCCAAAACAACATTTGGAATACAACACAACTATCGCGGAACTTTAAAGTGAAATTCTTCAAATTAAATTGCACCTCCGCATTGCTCTTCGGCTTCGAATCTTGGAAAGTGTCAGCAGAAATCACAAGCAAAATACAATAGATGCCTTTTACGTATACTGAGAACACGCTGGCAGAATAGATTTCTAACGCCGAGTTGTGGAAACAAATCAACTGCGAGAAAATGGAGATGATGATCGAAACGTCGAAAATGGAATTGGATTGGTCACACATAAAGGCAAAACCTGCTGGAAACATCGCAAAGACCACATTTGACTGGAACCCATACATAACCCGAAGGAGAGGAAGACCGAACGGTCGTCAACGAAGTGAGAGTAGCTGATAAAGAATTGACGGAAGTCAGAGCGCTCGCACCGAACCAAATCGTCGTTTTCATGACAAAGGGGCGTATTGGTTTCGAGCCTTAAAAGTGATGACCTATAACGAAGCTTGGGCTTAACATAATCGATTAACAAAATTTGAGTGATGCAGGTCTTTTGCAAAGGAAGTTGTA
The DNA here is from genome assembly GCA_026413405.1 of Phytosciara flavipes. Classification (NCBI taxonomy): domain Eukaryota; kingdom Metazoa; phylum Arthropoda; class Insecta; order Diptera; family Sciaridae; genus Phytosciara; species Phytosciara flavipes. The sequence continues at coordinate 4,691 of JANTFA010164360.1, forward strand.
AGCAAGATACGCAGCCTATGTTTTCAAGTGCGCTTCTTTGTCGTGAAAACGACGAAATACAATGGCAGCATTTTGTGGACGTTCTATGCTTCCCCGAGGAGTAAAAAGACCGATGATGAATTTGAATGGGAGAAGATTTAAATGAAATGATTTAAAGATGCAGAGTAGTTTTGAGTTAATGAACCAGCTGGTTCATATGTCGCACACTACTCGTACGGGTCCCCCTATGTTTTCTTTTCTCTTCATCTAACTTATTGCTTTAAATTAATTCTGAAAATTAATATAAAGCAACACGCTTAGTGCCAATGAAATTTAATAAGCTAATCCTCTATTCTGGAGAAAATGTTTTTTTTCTTCTTATTTTTCATATTTTTTTTTTCGAAATGTCTTATTAATTGAGTACATAACTGAATAATAAACTCATTTATTATGTGAAATAATTTCTGCTCCCTTTTCAAAATATCAAATTGCGCGCAGACATACGGGCACACAGGCACACACACACACAATACAATCCATACAACAATAACAATTTAACCAAGAAGTTATTTTATAAAATATATTTTGCCGCTTTTATAATGGGAACGCTCTCCTTCTGGGTTTTGTGTAGAAAAGCATAGAAGAGCAAAAGCATAATAATAAAACACAATACGGAATTTTGAAGCAATATCAAGTACAAGAGTTAACAATGGCTGTGGTGTATGTTATACTCTCGTTTGCACCAAAAGCTAGCACCTTATTATATTGTTGGTACGTATGCTTTCCACTTCTGTGAGATGCTGTATTATGACACACACCATTTTCCCCTTTAGTGTATTGTTGATTATTAATGTTTAATTTCAAATAGAAAAACAATTTTAATTGCGGTGTTGGATGAATGAACGTAAATGAATAGTTTCGGGTACCAGGCCATTATGTGATTGTTCTTATAAGGGTAATCGGTAAACCGGAAAGTTTCGCATTACAAAGATGGCGTAGCATAATATGTGTACCCCGGAACTTGTTCCATTGATTTAAGGGAAGAACATTTTTGCGAGATAAATTTATGGAGAAATTGGAAACGAAAGTTCGAATCATGATTGTCATCCTAGTGGCATATGCGAGATTATGTTGACGTTTTGTCTGATGACAGGCCTATTACTTCCTGCGTGAGTAAATTGATTTCAAATCTTTTACTTCAATTGTTTCACGACATATTTTATTATAAAAGACTGAGATTTTTATCGATTATTTGTCGTTCTTATCGATAACAGATGTCGTCCCCAAGTCGAGCTGCATCGAATAATATCTTCATCCGAACCAATTCGATTCTGAAGCATGTCCTGACATTTTCCAAAAATCTCTACACCTAAGATAATAACGTTAAAAGACGCCTTTGTCAAACAATTAATTGATTTAAGTCACAGGCTTGATGAACATGAAAAGAAGTTTCGTTACCATAGTACGGATGAAATGTCAGAATGGTTGCAACATGGTCGAACTTTTCTTTGTTCACAGAACAACCGACATAATCATACACAAAATAAATATTTTTCAAAATGGTTAATTGAAGTCAGATAAAGTTTTTGCGTGTTTGCGCCAGTATGAAATTAATCGTGAAATAGTTTTTTTGTGCCTACGATTAATATTTTGTGATATATTTACGATCCAGGATTGCGAATCTGTGGTTATGTTTTCGATGGCCATCTGTCAGTACCATGTTGCTCAATTTTTTTCAGAAATAGTTCAGATGCTCCTTCTATCTGGGGTGCAACGCAACTCCATCTGGGTATCATTTCTCTGGTTACTCGTCTAAAATTCTCATTCATTAGCTCACGTTAGTTTAGTATTGCATTTGATTCAAGTGACCGATGCAAAATTCATGGACATGACACTAGAACAAGCAAAATTACAGAATGTAAGACAATATATCGGACCAAGTAGGTAGTCAGCATTTTCGTTCTAGGTAGACAAGAAGCCGTTCCTAATAATAATGGCACGCTGTAAGAGGGAAGAGCATTTGATAAAAAGTGTCGGTCATTACCAATTTGAGTCACCCTTTTGGAGTGACGAGAGAAGGAGGAGGATCAAAAAGTATCTAAAATAGCGTAGCGTCATATTTGACGGCATCCAATAAACATTTCATCACTAGTTAGGTAATGAACAGTCAGTGACTCACTAGTTAGGAATTGAACATTTCCTTACTAGTTAGGTAAAGAATATTTCATCACTAGGTAATAAACATTACCCAACGATACTGTCAAAGAATGTTCCATTCGTGAAATGAATACTTTTCGTGGTGAGCAAATGGACAACAGCAATTTCCTGTAAAAAGTGCAAAAGTGCAGGCAATAAACAGAATAACGGACTTCAATTGACCCAACATTATATTTCAATAATTTAATTGGATACTGGACAATATCAAAGAATGAAAGTGCTCCTTTCATTCCACCGAAAAAATATAATTTTTGACGAAATTTTATTTACACAAAATGGAAAACTTTTTACGAGCAAATATTGTTAACGATGATTGTGGATCGATGGAACATTTACAATATCAATTAAAATCGTTTCAATTTTGTTTTCATTATTATAAATTTACAATACGAAAATAAAAATCCAAAATGTGTATCAATGATTTTGCGAAGTGTTTTTTTTTTTGTTGATTCCGTGTTCATCACACCAGGCAATATGCCATTTATATTAACTGGACGATCGAACATAAAAAAACCAAATTTTTCAATTTGTTCAACGTAAAAAAAATGTCTCTCAATGATTTGGGCTGTGTGTATTTACCTTGTTTTATATTTGTAAATCAATTATTGTTTGTTAACGACAAATGTTTACAATTAAAACACAACAAAAAAAGATAAAAAATAAATCAAAAGCAGCAAAAATATTAAATTAAATGCGAAAAACATGTTTGAAACATAAACATTTTACGATTCTTTTTACTTAATTTTACGCAATATTAGATTTTTCTGCTCACTCTGCGGCAGCATAGATGGTTTTGTATATGTACCTTTTTATATGCAATTTAAAATTGTACATATGGAAAAAAAACAAACATCCAGTGCTGCTACACGCCAGAGTACAATATTTCCATTCATATTCATACCACAAAACGGGCTAGGCAGAGGAGAGAAAGTATCGTATGCACAAACATAATCGCAAAAAACAACATCCATAAAAGGAATTTCAGATATAATGCGGTCAGTTGGTTTTAATGATTTTTTTTCCTCTCTTTTTCCATAATAATATTCTGCTGAAAAACTAAATGTACATTTATATGGTGGACCGAGGAAAAAAATAAACAGCCCAGCCAGAATATCAATAATTTGAATTGTTGTGTGTGGAACTGTATGTGTGGCTCCATATGGTCACATAGATATGCGCAAGAAATACTAATTCGAACAAGAAAAAAGCGGAAAAACACACACAAACACTGCTCGTTATAAAAATTAATTGCAAATATTCGTTACGGTGTTATGGACAGGTCGATAGGATGCGGTTTTGTAAAAAAGAACAGGCTAAACAAGACATTTTGACTACACGGACTACACGCATCCGGGAGTTCTTTTGATGTATTTTGACTTTTTCATCCAGAAATGTGTAAAGCTGAAGACGTATACGAGCAATTTTACGTTTGATAGAATCGACAATTATGGGGTCGTTCAGTGCTGTCAGCAGATTGCGAACACTCACAACTCGAAAATTAGCAACTTTTATGAGTCATTGGTATGTCCTATCCACTCAATACTACCCCTAAATAGTGAGATGCGACATACTGTTGATGTTGACTCATAAAAATGTCTAATTTTTGAGTTATTTTGAATCTGCTGACAGCATTGAAAAAGCGTGACTTAATATGTGAAAGATCCCTATGCTGCTGTTTGCGTTGATAGGATCGACTACGTTTTCCATTGTGGTGTTTTCTGTGGTGAATATCCGATTACAATAGAAATCGCAGCATAATTGCCAATCTCAGCGACGGAAAGTTGATCGTGTGTCTTTGGCATAATGCTCATTGTTCATAAGTCGGAAGATATTTTATGGGCACATGCAGTACCACTGCACGCTCAGTGCATACATACTAGTCTTCCATCGAAATGATCCGGGTACGGTTTTGGTGTTATTATCAAACGTGACCAACGAAGCAACAACAATGGATCTGTTACTGACAACGGCTTCACATCTGTTATCGATAGGAATGACAAAAAACAAATGAAAATCTTCGGCTAACCTGGTCTTATATTGCAAAATGGATGCTTCAAGAATGGAAGTAACAGATTCAAAATAAATATTTCAAAAATGCTTTAAAACAAATGAAGTAATAGAATTGATTCCATTTGTGACAGTGACGAAGAATTTGTGCACGTATATCTGGCCTGCATTTACGTTATATTTCAATTACGCAATTCAATTACGGTTTTCCATGAGAGTATATATGTGCGAACTTCAAGGCATAGTTCAGAAATGTAAAGCCAGTTTTCCAGACTAAACTAGTCATTGGCTGTAAGCCAGAACGATGATAATATTGCGACTGAGACGTACTTCTTCATGGCATACCGAACGCTGTATTATCATCCCTGCTGTAAACAGCCCTTACTTAGGTCTAAAAACATGATAATAAGAGTCAATGTGCAACAAAATAGGCTGAAAATTATGTCGAACATTTACACAGACCAGGTGACCAGTGAAATGATAACATGGTGACTGGGACGTACTTCGAGGTGGCATCCCAGTCGCCATATTATCATCTCTCTGCTGTAAACGGCTATTTTGCTAGGGTGTTGAAACATGACCTGATCTTTACGGTTATGGAAGTCGCCTGGCAAGCAACTTCCATCGAGCGGTTATCCTACATTACTAGATTGAAATCTACGTTGAACACTTTGTCCAGACTAGGTGAGTTGACTTCATAATCTTTATTAGCCACCCCTTAACAATAAATCCCGTGAGCATTTTGCTACTGACCCTTCTTCCATCCAAAATTCAACTACCGCGCGTAACCTGACGTAACATTTTGAGATGTTATACCGTAATACGCTGTCTCTGTCAATTTCATTCTCCAGTTTACTATTTATTGTTGCCATCATTTTTATGAGGAACGAGGCTCCATACTTTGCAAACAGGTTTTTTTACAACCATTTATAGCTTTATGATAAGTATATCCGAGTGATTAATATGTATTTTTCGTATAAAAGAAAACTCAAGTTACTCGAATAATATGCATTGCAAAATACGGTACACACATATGGTAATGTTAGATTATACGTTCACAACGCTTACATAATATCCCATCGTTGTCTGCATTGCATGCCATGCATGTGTGTAGAGTATAGGGCATTTAACCAACAAACTCTATATCTTAAATACAAACAAGTATCTAGAATTTATATCCCTTACAGAATAAATGCATTTTCTGTTATTACTT
>JANTFA010164371.1:0-10106 GCA_026413405.1 Phytosciara flavipes
TCAAAATGACTAAAAAATCAGGAAAATTTTTGTAAACACTAGTCGTAGACAAAAATAAAGCAAAGAAGAAGAAGAAGTTTTGTCTGGTGTATGTGAAGAAACAAATGAAGTAAAAGATTTTTTCCGATCAATTGAAGTAGCAGACTTTACAACTTACTGTCTCAACGATGGCTGCTCGTACCAACTACGAAAGTTTAAAGTAGATTTCAATGTAGTAGCAAGCAATTGAATTCTTTTATAGAGAATGAACACATTTAATCTAAATGTTGATGATTTAATTGTCTCAAGGAGTCGTCGGAGCACTGACAAATGTTTTATAAAGTCCTCAACCATATAAACAGAACTAAAAGTTTGAATTGAATGTAAACCGACAACTTCAAAAACGAAAACAAAATATAATTTCATATTTGGGTCAATAGAAACTTAATGTAGTGATAAAATATTCCCGCGTACACAACACGGAAAATAATATCCATATCACCATAAACCATCGCCCCAGCCACATATTGCACATCTCAGCATCAATTACTGGAAAATTATTATGCTAAAATATAATGTAGTAGCGAGCTAACAAATAACCGAACACACAACACAACAGAAAATGATATAAAACGAAAATGCTTTGGAGAGAAGATGAACCAATCTATATGAAACAAAACGTTTCGTTGTTCGTTGCCGTGTTAAGTTCTTGTAAAACGTCTCTCCAGTGTATTATCTTCCAGCTATATAAATGTGTAACCCATAAATGTAACATTTTATGTTATATAGAGGTAGCCGAAGAGCGCAGGTAGATCGTTGTCGAGATGATGATATCGCTATGGGGCGCTTAAACGATGCATGATCTCTGGTTTCGAAAAAGAAGAAGAAAAACATTCTCGTGCCCGTTAATAACGAAAATTTAGTCGCACAATGGAGGCGGAGCTAAACAATTTTGAATAAAAAAAAAATTTCTGTTCGAAGTTTATCGTACAGGCCAATGTGAAAAGACATACACAAAAGCCGAAGACCATACAACAACAATTACAAATAAGCCACTAAGAAATCAAATTGTCTTCATCATGAGTATGTGAACTCGGTGGAAGCGAAGAGATTTTCGAAATTGTGTAATAAGAAAACGTAGAGAAGAGAGAAATGAATTCGATGTATCGGCTGGATGATCAAAGTGAGATTTAATTCTGTGCTGATCTTCAGGTGTTAGGTCAGTTCGTCTTAAGACAGTCGATCGATAGCACGTATATATACCACGTTGAAAGCAGCAGCAGCAGCAGCATCTCGGCTACCGCACATTTTACAACTCCCGATCGAGTGTTTGTGTTGTTTTTTCTTGATTGTTCGTAAAGTGATTATCAAAAAGTAGTTAGAAGAATTGGATTCAATTGGATACTATTGTGTTGTAGATGTAGAGATAGACAGATATTTACAGTACGAGAATAAAATTTTGATTGATTGCAATCGAATTGTGTGAGAATTTAAATCTTCTTCTTTCGGATTGTGGAACATTACAAACGAAAACATAATAGAACATTGATGAAGTGAAATTTTGAACGTTAAATTTGTTTTCCACGATTGAGAATAAGAACTTTATAAATCACGAAACAATAAAATGAGTTCGGCGTACATGCATTACCACACACCGTACTACAATACCACACACAGCTATTATGACTATAATCAGTACAATTTGCCGGCCAATTCATCGTATTCGAGTGGCAGTGATCGATCGTCCGAGGGATTTAACAGTCCGACCCCATCCACCACACCCGATTCCCAGCTGACACTCAGCCCAAACTTCTATCACGAATTCAATCAGCAACAAACCGTCGAATTTACACAAATCAAATTAGAAGACTATCAACCAAAAATAATTAGCACCAACACTTCACTCAGCGCACCACAACCGGCTCCGTATCAGCTGAGCAATAAATTTCCGTCATCTAAATCGCGCATTTGTCAGTCGACTAGTCCAGCACCGGAAATACTGAAGCGTCGCAGATTAGCGGCAAATGCAAGGGAACGCCGGCGAATGAATAGTTTGAACGATGCATTTGATAAATTGCGAGATGTCGTACCGTCGCTGGGCAATGATCGGAAATTATCGAAATTCGAGACGTTACAAATGGCCCAGACATACATAGCAGCATTGAATGAACTGCTGAAGCGAGACTGACACTTGGTATAAATTTTGATTCCATTCTAATTAAATAGAGTGCGACTTTAGCTAAATTATTCAAATGGGACGAAAATTTTTCTACTTTTCTTTTTTTGGAAAATGAAGTTCCTGTTTTGTGTGTAAATAAATTTCTGCATTTAATCAAAGCATAATTGTGAGATATTACGGAAGGAAGTCCAAGGAATTGTACAAAATTACTTTTTATTTATTTCAATTAGTTTGTGCAATTAATTTAGGAAAATATAAAAGAAAAAAAAATGTTTTTAGACGAGAGATTGCGGTGCTTTTTATTTTCCTTTATGGTTTTGTGGGCGAAACGAGAATGTTCATTTGGTTTTAATTGACTGAGTTTGGCTTTATAAAAGAGGAAAATTCATTGGAATTGCCTTTCTTTCGTATAATTTTCTGATTTTAGAAAAATCCTTTTCGTTTTGATAAAGAAAATTGTGTGACTTGTCGAGCAAAGGCAAACTCAAAGTCTCTTACAGGAAGCGGAGTAAATTGATTTTTTTTTGCATTTTGTGCATGGAAATTTTAACTGCAACAACGTGATTGAAACGATAATTAGGCAAACAATTTTGATGACGACATGTGCTTTTTGTTATTGAAAGCGACAACAAAAAGGGTTGAAACAAATGAAGTAATAGATTTCATGTCACTATACTTTACACCAAAAGTAGTGCTACATGCAACGGCCATCTCGCAATAAAAAAAATTTACTTGAATGGGAGTGAGACATTTTGTGTACAGACAGCAGGGCAGGAGAGTCTGAGTAATGTCAAATCCAAATTCCCCTAAATGTCCGCGAAATTTCAGCTGGTAGTTTCAGTGATTTCAAATGTCTTGTAAAGAGCGCAACGATAGATCTCCACAGGAGGTCCCGGTGGAAAAATGGGCGGTATTGGATTCCATAGTCTGGTTTACTGCTTACCATCATGTAAAAGTTGAATTTCACATAAAAATTCGTGAGCAATTAGCCGAAAATGTTTCACCATGTAATGGATCATTTTCGCAGTGGGTACATTGCTATTTAATGTTCAACTTTCGTGTAGGACTGGCAGTAAAATATATTTCTACGGAAGAGTTCCATGTAATTTCATCAAAATTGTTTATCGTTCAACTAACTTTGACTTTAATTCAATACAAAGGATGAGGAAAATTAAACATGACACCGTAACGTGCAAATGTGTTCGAATACTAATGATAATTGAAAAGCGAGACTCTACTCAATATTAAAGGTGGAGAAGAACTGTTCGAATGGGGTAGAACTGGCTTCGATTCAGTATTTAGAATGTATTCAAATTTCTTTTAAAACCGCAAAAGATTAACTCAGTACTTGATTGATTGTTCGTCAAAACTTCAACCGAGAGATCTTCAACAACTTTGAAACAAAAACAAAACTAGAACCGAAAAGCATGAAACGAAACATTTCTGTCTTCAGTTTAAGTTTTGTTAGTACTTTGATTTCCTTTGAAAGAGAGCCCAAAACTTTTTTAATTATTCGAAATACACCAAAAGCAAACGGTCTCCCATTGTGCGGATGTGTATTTGGGCATGTCATAAGAAAATTACAATAATTCGACCTGATAATTACACAAATTGGAATTTAATTTGAAAATTCTTTTTCTGCCATCGTTCTCGAACACAAAAAGGAAAGCTTTCGAAACTCTTTCGTTCACAGCAAAAGAAAATATTTTTTAATTAAAAACTGTGAATTATGAAAACCGGCAAACAGAAGCACATAAAAAATCAGGTTGATTTATTTGAAGAATGTCTGACAATCCTCTCTTTGTGTATAGTTTACAGATAAAAAAGGATAAATCAAAGGGAAAAATTTTCCTTGTCCCATTTGATTAAAGATGAAATCATTGTGAAAAGATTGGACTTGCTGACGAGATTTTTATTCGATAAACATTCTTTGCGATGATTATAGAGATTGTGATTTTCGCTTGTAAGCCGACGTAAAATTAGTAATTTACATGGCGTCTTCCTATTCATTTTCTATGGAAGTGAAAACCTTTCTAACACCTCAACCAATGAAAAATTCTGGTGCGTGCGGATCATCCTTTTCAGATGATAAAAAAAATCGGTTCTAATGTAGGTAAACATCGGGAGTAATTATTGATAATGTAGCTGAAGACAGGATGAACATAGGATTACATGTCACGATAGACCTTTCAACAATAAACAGGATTTTTCAGAGTTGTGCTTTGAACACATTTTTTATATCTTCACACATTCTTTACAGGCATGAGTGGTCCTCTAAATAGAGTACTGAAACTGGGCAGTGTACCATAAAAATATTTTGCACTTTAAAAAGAGTGGGGATGAAATTGCATACAAATGAGTACTCTATTTGGCAGCTGACTTTGATCAAACTTTTGCGGAGAGGATTGCTTCACATCAAAAGGCGAAACCAATGTCACACCATCAGATAAACATTAAACGGTAAGGCACATCTGCTATCAACAACCTGTACAATAATAATCGACTATGTTATGTTCCATTATATAGCAATTTGAAACATGAAAATATTGAAGTGATAGATTTGATGAAAACACTAGAAAATATGATTCACAAATGAAGTATCAGATCTGACGTTTTTTCTCTGAGACACGTTGTCCACTTTTAAATGGATGAGGAGTATCAGATTTTAATATACTGCTTAGAGCGTGAGCCTGATTCGACCAGAAACCTGATAATAATTTTATTCCTGCCTCATGCGAAAGTTGAACATAATACAGCAATATGCCCCCAGCAAAAATGATCCTTTACATGGCGGAACATTTTCGGTTCATTTTTCTGTGGCAAGCAATGAGCCAGACTACATCGGATACTGCTACGTAATTCATTGATTCGGAAACCATTTTATAAGAAAAGAAAACTCAATTGTGTGTCTTGGAGCATGCAAGCTCTATACGTGTCGAAAAGACTGAAATTTGATGCTCAACAGCACACTTGTGAGTTTGCTTTTATCACAAAATAGTTCTCTCATAAAATGAGTTACTTTCTCAGCATCCAAAGTTAACTACTATATTTTGATGATGAAAGTTTGGTGTGATTTGAATTGACTTTAGGTTGGTTCTTCTTGACCGTTCAACTCAGACATTGATAGGCTGAAGTAGCTGTCTTTCTCTTTCATAGCACACGCTCTTATAGGTTAAAGCAGTAGCACGAGCTGAGATCTTGAGATATTTAATTCTGACGGAATTAGCTTGTCGACGTAATCACGCTCTGATATAACTCAACCAAAAACGTTGAGTTGAAGAATAGGTGGTGAATCGAGATATTTTGACTTTATGTATGCACAATCTCCGGTAAACTGGGGTCTAGCGAATTATACTGAAATGATGGTGCATGCCATCTAACATCGTTACTCCAAAGCTTATTCTATCTCAAAATTCAAATTTGAGCACCAAAGCTCATCGGCTGAATAATGTCATTTTGTTATGATGAAGTAACCATTTCTTGAGGATGTGAAAGCATGTACTTATGGCTCAGACACAAAGCTCGTATAGTTCCATAACCAACACTTACAAAATGGTCATCTGTAGCATATTAAGTTGAATGACAATTGGAGCTCATCTCTCAAGATCTCAGCTTGAAATACTGTTTCGACTCGTAAGAGTGAAAGGAAAGTGAAAAATGGCTACTTCAGCCTAGCCAATATTTAAATTGACCTGACAAAATGTTATTGAGGTGTCAGGCTAACCAGAGAAATGTTTCGACTAATCTGAAAGAATTCACTGAATACTACGAGCAATGTTAAAAACAAAAATAAAATATGAAAACATCGATCTGACTGTCAGTTTCCAACACCTAAACGACAACAACCATACACTTCTAATCTGCCATAAAAGATCTTACATCGCCGGTCTTTGACATAGCTGACATCACTGTTCAGCGCAAAATGTATCTAGATAGTTAAATGTAATGCAATTACTATTTTTCTCCTGATAAATAAAAGCGATTCGATCGACAATTTATACGCACTATCGATTGCATAAAAACTGATAATAAAATGTGGTGTGTGTGTGTGTGTGTACGGAGTGGTTTTGTATCTCCTATGCATATTGTATGCCACGCTGTGTCTTTGTTCCTCGATCGGATAGAACAACACAAATAGCTATTATTATATGCTTTATGTAAAAATGAAAATAATCGGAAAGAAGAAGTAACCACAGAAGCAATAAGAAACGATGAAGACGATGAGAAGAAAAAAGTATAATCGAAAGATAAACACTCGATATAGCCGCGATTTTCAAATTTCTTGCTAAATACTTTTACCCATCGGCACTTTTGTTGAAAATTCCATTCGGATACAAATAGTGCAGCCACAAAGAGTCACAGAAATATTTGTGTACAGAGAGGTACAAATCGTTTTAATTTGTTTAAGTGGCATTTAATTGATAAATGTACGTACAGTGATCGACTAATTAAATTTTTACAGATAAATATCTGGTCTGTACATTTCTTATTATTCAGCGAATTGAATTTCATTGAATGCGGTTCGATGGGACTTCTTCTTTTTTCGTTCGTTCGTTCATATTGATTTATAATTCTTCAGTGCGATGAATGTGAGAAAATATAATAGAAAATTTATGGCATTGAAAAAGTGGTTAGAGTGATCTAGTGCAACTAGACAACATCAAACGAATGGACAGCACTGCCCGGCCAATTTTAGTAACATCAAAACTTCAAATGTTCAAAAAAAAAATGTAGCCGGAAAGGCTTTCCGAGTGGATAAATTAACCAAAAATGCGAATTAATTATTTAAGATGCGTCACACCGTCCGATTGTGTCACTTAATTCGTTTTTAGACCCGTACGAAGTACGAGGATCTTATGCTCACACTGTACACGTTACTAACACGTCGAATTCGAATAGCCAGTAAGTGTGGTCGTGGTCACCCCTAACTGAATGTCAAAACAGCAGCGAAAATAACTTCCGTCCGTCGGTCAGTTCGCAGGATAACTTGAGTAAAACGAAATCCATTTCGATGGGACTCTTTTTTCTGCTACTTGTATTCACAATCGCTAGTTTCAGTATGAAAATGAGCGAAATGGGTCGATTCGATCAAGATATATAGTGCTATTTAGGTCTCGTTGTCTCTAGCAAATAATGATCTAGCTTCTGACCCATCAAAGGGTTGCTCTACTCGTACAAAGTTGATAAACGGTGCAAATTAAAGGTATTGACTATATCAATGCCGGTAAAGCGGTAAAACTGTTTTCGGTGACCCAACAAAATGGCCGTCTTTTTCGATTTTATTGTTTTTCACGATATTTCGATTGAATTTCATTTGATTTTCGTAAAGTTTTTCTGTTCGAAAGGTAATGAAAGCCGTAAAACAGTAGTAAATTTCACCTGATTTTGCTGAATTTCTACTAGTTCAATTTTGAAATTGGGCCTCGTACGGTTCGATGAGGGAACAAGGGATGAGCTTTGAAAGAATAATTTAAAGATTTAGTGTTGCAGAGTAGATGTATGCCTTGTATAGACACCTAGCCGTGCACTAATCGTACGGGCACCTCTTACGTCTTTTTATCTAACTCAACTTAAATTCGGTCACTTTAATCTCCACCGACTGAGTATCACTCCGAACAGTATGGTTCACCAACAATTTAAAATTAAATTCCATAGACGAAAAAGATCATTTTTTAATGAAAACAAAAAATGTTTTGCAAACTGCTTGAACGCATCATATTATAAGAGTATCTGTAGGTCATCGATTCAAAAACGATGATGAAAATAAATTTACAGAAAAATGAAGCGCCAACAGTAAAACTTTTTAACAGTGGCAGAAAAAAATTAATTTGAATAGTCTCGTGCTACGGGCATACTTCAGTCACGTATGTGGAAATTTATACATTTTTTTCCATCATCATAATGTGGATATGTGTAGTCAAGTTAGTGCAGTCGATATGGACGATGCAATATAGAGTTTTATTTTCGAAATTATGTTCATTGACTTCCAATTATAACTGCCCGTTTGTGTGCACACGCAAGGAATTTTCGATAATTTATTTATGAGCAGTGTTTTTTGGATGGATGGAACCCTTTTTTTCGGGTTCGATTGTTGTAGTATTTTGCTTTTGTTATTTGGTTTTTGATAACTTAGTCAAATTAAAATATCAGTGCGAAGAGTGTGGGTGGATGCAACTCAATAAATTCCTTTGATACAAATTAACCCAACTAGCCATTCCCTCTGCTAGCCCTCAAGGCGTAAGACTTGCATTCAAATTCGATAATTTAATTTTTTCTGCTGACTGAGACGATTTGATTTTTAACGAGTTTAGATCGAAAGAATGTGTCTATACTTTCATAGGGTCAAGGTTTGAGGCAGTTATACTTTGTTATTGCACGACTTGGTAGAAACAAACTTTTGCTTTTCCAAAACTAGGAAGGTGACCTAGTGTGTCAGAATGGTTGTGACTTTCAGTAAGGTATGTATGAAATAGACTTCAGACAGTGCCTACTTCGGGCATCTATGTTACTAACGCACAGTATGTATAATCATCGTGTGATGCTCTGAAGTATTCGCAACATTCGTATAATTACACATTATTTGTTGTGCCAGAGAATAGATGGTATGTTCGCTGGCTTTTGTGTTACACATTATGTTAGTAAGACACGAAATCTTGGTTAACATTTAAGCCCAATCTAAACTCACTTGCTGTGTGTGTACGCAATCTGACAACATTGATTTTAGATAGGAATGTATAGATACAGTCCTTTCTAATCTTCTTACACCACACTCACTTCCCTGTCCAGTTTCATCCGGTTTTGTAAAAAATTGGGTTCAACTTTGAGTCGACCTATAAATCAGCGGACCTGAGGATCAGAATGACCTGGGGTTCAACTTCAGGTCACCTCTGCTTCGACAATAGGCCAACAAAATGTGGAATTCATCAAGTTAACCAAACCTAAACCCACACTCTTCGAACACAACCAAAACCACGAAACATTTAATGCAATGGTCACGGCTCTATTTTCAATTAATCAACTTTGTGTATATCTAAAACTAAATGGTCAAACGGAGCGATACGAAACTGTTTCATTAGTGCACCCCACACAAGACGACTCTCGCTGGGCAGAAATTCAAATTTTAATGTAAATTGGAGTCCTTGAATAGCACAAAAACAAAATCTAATACAAAAGATGTTCAGGTCATCTAAGCTAATTCAATTTTGTGATAACAATAGCTGGAATTATAGAATGAAGAAAAGTTTTTTTATTCAGAACTTTTAATATAAAAATTGGATTTGAAAGACTTGGAGAAGGAAAAAAAATTCACGCGATTCCATGCATTTTCTCTCTGACCGAACAAAGACATCATGGGGTTGAATTTTTATATTTCAAGAGGTTTCATTCTTGTTTTGTATTGCAATTTCACAGTTTATGTATAATAATGTGGAAGAAGGAGAAAAAACTGTACGAAGAAGAAGACGACGACGGGTAAAAAATCGGTATTTTGTTGCACATTATCGAAACAAGAACGTTTACGTTTTTGTTAAACAACGCTCTGCAAGAATCCTGGTCTTAAAAAGCGGATGCGGTGAGATACAATGCTATCATACCTGCACTTGTAATTTGAAAATAAAAGTACAAAAGAAATGAAAATATTGCGTGAAATTACTTTAAACTCTGTGACTGAATGTTAGTTTTACGAAAACTGTATACACATTGGTCGATGGCATTGTGAAAACACAACAAATATACATTAGTGCACGCACACTGTTATCGGGCAATGTTGTGAAGGAAGTGTACTGTGTATCGAATTGATGGCATTCTACAGATCTGCATGAAAAGGATAATACCCTCGACAATACCATTGATCTTTGGTTATGGATTTTTTAAATGTTAATGCTCTTCCGATAATCTACTTATAAATTGAATCAATTTTCATCTAAAAAACTTGAAATTTTACACATCA
>JANTFA010164382.1:0-10105 GCA_026413405.1 Phytosciara flavipes
GAGATATATGTCTCTAATTACTAAGTCTACTGACATGGATGTCAAGAAGACTTGACTTGGGGCGCCAAAACATTATCATCGATTAAGGAGCGGTGAGGTATTAAGATCGCTAAATCGTTCGGATCATTTGACACTGGACAAAGTGGACGAGAATTCGTGCACGCATCTACTTCATCTAACATCGTCGAGTACTCTTCAAAAGTGTAGAGTGCGTCTCCTTCTGTTTCCGACGGACTATCTTTGAACGTTAATTTCACCTGCTTTTTTCCTTCAGTCGTTCTCCGGTTTGAGTCCTTGAAAACTTCTTCGCACTGTTCCTCGGTAAAACGTTCGATTCGTTTGGGTGTCTCCTCACTTTTCCAAAATTTTCTTGGGCTATCTTCCATTTTGGGTTGAGCTTTCGTGAAAAGACAGGCTGATTTTTGCTTAGGTGTTTCCACTTCTCCTTTCCCCGAAATAATCCATCCGACCTTGGTATTTTGGGCTAAATGTCCATCCTTCTTCAACATCCCATCCAAAATCAATTGATTGTACTGTTCGAGACCTAGCATAACATCGAAGTTTCCTGGCGTTGCAAAATTTGGGTCTGCCAGCGATATGTTTTGGAATACATCTTTGTTCCACACGACATCCGCTTTCGGTAAAATTTCAACCAACGACTCGACAACATTCGCTTCTACTTCCATCGATTCGTTGTGACTTATCACCATCTCAAATTTGACGTTTTTGTTCACCGTTGAAGTTACCACATCCGATAATCCCGAACGCTGGTATAGTTCTCTGTTTCAGCCCTAACATTTTCGCTACAGGTTCTTTCATGTACGCTCTTAAATTGTGAAAACTTCAACGGACTCAAAACAAAATTTGGAAGACGATACTCGGTGTTGAGCGTACTTTCTCGACGAAGATATTACGTTCAACTCTGAGAGTAGATAAAGTTCGGATCGTACTCGGCAAACTGGAGGAAACATTTTTGACGAGGTGTAGGTCGTCAGATTATGAGATGATAAGACTTGTGTCACAGGATTGTCCGTAGCCTTGGATGTTTTTGTTGCTTTTTTATTTTTGTTCTTTTACGTTATTTTGATTTCTTTTAACTGTGTCATCTTAAGATTCCTTTTTTTCTCTCTCTTTAACTTTATTGGAAATTTCATGAGATTTTTGTCGCCGTTTTGTCTCTGTTAATTGACTACATGTGAATGATAAATTCACAAAATGAAAATTGAGTGTACGCGTATTGCCGTTTTTTTTCTAGTCGCTGTAAAATCTTTGATTGATCTCGACAATGTAAATAAAGTTAAGTTTTCTCTTGTGAGACAAATATGTTATTGAATAAAGGCAAGATTTATATAAAAAAAAAAAAATACAAAATTTTACGTAATGATGAGCTTTTTTCGCACTAGTGCGGTAGAAATTATCTTGTTCGTATTGAATTATTAAATACTGACTTGAATTGAATAACAACTCAATAGAGCGTAAAGGTTAACTCGTCTGCTTTCCAGTACACGATTGAGATTGCCAGTGCCGAGAATTCGTTTCTCCACCGTTTCAGAGAAAAACCGATTGTCAGACGTGTATACAAGTCAGGTGATACACACAGCTGATTGAATCGGTTCAAGCATGACATGGTTCAGCGAAGAACTGTCACACGGTCTACCGGTAAAAGACATTGTTGGAGGCCACCGGTATTCTACTCCTACTAATTGCGGTCCTAGTACACTAGATGTCACTAGGTTGGTCGCACAGCTTACCACTGAGCACTATAGAAGCAGTTCGGTATGAACGGATCTCGAAGAGACTTAGCGAAGTTGGTAAAAATAAGGATCCACCTATGCTCCCTTGGGGAGTAGGGCCGTTATTATACTGAATTACAGATACAGAGACGAATTTTAACAAATACGCATTATTTCCAATTTTTTTTCAGCCCACACTTTTGACAGCTTCAAAATGGAAGAGATAAAATTCCAATGTTCTCTTCAATTTCAAGTAACTCACTAGCCTTTGTAAATCTTTGGCAAAAAATAGGTTTCTTCTAACGCCATTTAAATTGACAAGTTTCTGTTGAATTTTATCCACGGACAACATAACCTGCAAATGTGGTAAAATTTCAAAAAAAAACCCAAACTTACGAAGTTCCGGCCTGGAATCCATAAAATTTCTGGTGATACGACTTTCCATTGAAAATGTTATGCGCACGCATTACCATGTATTTTGTGTTCTAACAAATATCGCAAAGGAACTGGAAACTGTTCGCATGCAACTGATTTATACTGTCCGTTTTCGTGCCATTCATTCCATGAAATCATGCTCGAAACCCTGGTTCCAACCACCAACACGATAACAGCCGAGTAGCAAACAGTTCAGTATAACCAAGTGGCTGGTTCGTCAATCTGCCCAATTTGACGTCAAAACTAATATTTAAAAAAAAAAAGTTTTGTGTATTTCCATTACATATACTCTCACCAAATATCACCCAACCAGCAATACACAAGGAAAGGAAAGGAAAAACTGTAACAGCAAAATATTTTACATAATCGGTTTTACACACGTTAGAAAAGGAATTTTACCGCAATCATTATTTTCTTTGGTTTCGATTTATTATAATAATTCCGAAGAAAAAATCGTTCCCCATTAAAGGTTCAACGAATTAATTTTTCTTTTTTCTTGTGTTGCAACGAGTGGAAGTGGTGGTGGTGGTGGTACAACATTTCTTCTAGTACTCAAATATTTAAAAAAAAAGGAAAAAAGAAAAGAAATCGAGAGACGTAAATTTATTATGAAGTCTGTTGTGTGTTGTATCCACAGTATAGCAAATTGAAACCAGAGTCATGTCGTCGAAGAAAATGGAATTTTCAATGGATTCGGGAAATTGGAAACTGTTCTTCCCCAAATTGGTTACGTCCTTTATTTGATGACAGAACAAACGGAAATTTCAATTAATTGGAAAATACTCAAACTGACTCTAGTTTAAGTGAGACCATCTCGTGTGAGTGTGTGATAAATAAAAATACGAAAAAAAAAGAAGAATGCAATCAGCAGGAGTGACGACTGAATTCGTTTCAATGGACACTGACGACGTCCTGGCTACCAAATTAATGAAATGTGAAAGTTAGTGCAATGCATAGACGATATACGAATATTGCCAGTGTCTAGCCGAACAAATGGAATAATCACTTTTCGGGATACTAACTCGTTGGATGTCATCAATTTTTAGAAAATGGTACGTAACATTCATATTATGAAACAGGCGACCACTTCATACATACATAATGCCATGGCATATGAGTAAATACTCCATTATGGCCATTTGAGAACAATTTTACTAAATTGTATGATGTGCATTAGACATTATTAGCTACCGCATTCATTCGGTTATATCGTTTAGCTTTACATTATATATTCAGTTCCCGACTGGTGCGTATAAATAAATTAATTTACAAGAGATAATGAATTTGACCCTTTTGTTGGTTGACAAGCGAAGAGTGCAGGAAAATGATTAGTAGATGAGTGTAATTGAAGATAATTCGAAGAAAAAGGCATAGATGTATTATGACAGCGGGGACACTCATGGGAAATTGTTGTTCGTACAACTTCGTATATCCGTGGAATTTTCTCTTTTGGTTCATCTTAGAGGTGCGCGGGCGGACCAAATTCTTGTGCCTGCCCGGCCCGAGGTCCAACTTTTCTCAAAATAATGCCCGAAAAATTTCTGATGGCCGCCCGATAAAGTTCATGCCCGCCTTATGCCCGCCCAAAAAATTTTTTGCTTGCACCTTTGGCCCGGTTATTTTGAATTATTTCGTTTGAAGTTTGAAGTTGACAAGTAAGGTTGAATGAACAATTCAATGCATTCCCTGTCATAATTGTCAATAATTGTCAACTTCACTTAAATGAACTTGCAAAATGGTGATATAGTGCAATAGATTCAGCTTTGAACACTGTAAATTTATGTGTTGATTATTGGCCGTCACACGCCCGTTCGAACCCGACGCCCAAAAAATGTTTCATGAACGCCCGATGCCCGCCCGAAAAATTACTACATGAGATAATGCCCGACGTTTTGGGCAACCCGCACACCTCTAGTTCATCTCAGAGTTTCTTTGACGACACATCTTTTGAATAATTTATAGAAAGTCAAGGTGTGCCTGTCCCTACAAGTATGCTTTTGTACATTTAGATCAAAGGCATCACATGCTAATAATAAAGCACTTAGCTTCCTGATTTCGTCAGACAATATTTGCTAATGTTTGGTTCTTGGTGATTTCAAAGAAAAAATTGAAATTAGCGTCCATCAGTAACTCAGCCAATGGTTGTTGTTTTTGAACCCGAGCGAAGTACGAGATTCTTATTTTTTCAGTCTTACGTTTTTAATGCATCGGATTGGAATCCTTGAGTAAGGGGTAAACCTGTTGATGTCAAACCAGTGTACAATTTAATTTCGAAAATGAACAAAATCGTTGAAACCAATCCAGATAAATGGGCATATATTAGCGGCACTATAGCTCGTAAAAAATTTGGTTGAAATCGGATCGCGGGCTCGAAAGTTAGAGCCCATAGAGTAAGCTCAAATCGAACTACTCGGCCGTAGAGGGAAGGTAGAGTTCTTCTTGCCAATATCTGGAATGAATTTCATCCGATTTTCATGACTGTTTTTGGTTTGAAAGGTTATGACGACCTTAATTCCTTATTTTCGGTGACCTATGAAAATGGCTGCCAGCCGTCATTTTGGACTTTAGACTTCCTGCGGGACGTTCGAAATTGATGTAAAGAATTTTAACGAGGAATGAATTTGAACGGAATGATCGAATGTTGCAGAGAAGTTTTAAGTTGTTCGACTTTTATGGACAACTAGCTGTATGTCGTACTCTGCTCGTACAGGTCCTCCTTATGTTTCTTTTTTTAAATTTATCGTTGTGGAAATGGAATAGATCAAAGTGTGGAATTCTTTGGTAATTCGGAAGGTCAAAATCGGCACTGTTCATTTGACTTATTTGTATGTTCCTAAATAAGGTTTGGTCACAAGCCTCCGAAACAGACCTCATATTGGTTCTACCTATCTAGTGCGTGCAGTGGGATATTCCCAAAACACCAAAAATTACGTTTTCTTATCCCGGTGCCGGAAAAATTGCTGACAAATGATGGAACTGACCATGAACTTATGAAAAGACCAATGTTGCGAAAAGAAAATGCGGATGGCCTGTCACAGGGTAAAATTTTATTTTAGGTTTTTGTGACTGATTCCACACTCCACATCTGGTTCTCTAACAAAGCTGCACACCTTTTATTTAGTAAATTCATGATTTACCCAACAAATAGTTCAATCGAAATTGCTTAGTTTATCAATTAATCGTCAAGATAATCATTCACATCCAGATCGTATAAAGCTATAAGTTTAATCAGTAGCCTTCTGAGATAGATAACTAGCTCCCAAGGGAGGAAATCGTTAACAATCCAGAAAAATTCCTTTGCGATAGGTGACATAACTCGGTAGACTGCATCTGGCTCAGCTGAAGTAATAGCGTCAACTATAGTTTCTACAACTTGCCCAGGCTGACCGACTAGAGGGGGATTTTTCATTAAGGTTAATATTCCCCTAACAAGTATTTTCAACCCTTCTCGGCCATACGCATTCCGAACAGCTTCAGCCGAGTCGTTAAATCTCTGGAACGTAGAACGGATTAAATTTTGACGATTTAATAACGGGGTTTTGTGAGCCCACGGATTGATGTCAATTGATGTTACACCGAACGGAGCCAATTCTTCCTGAAGTCCTTCCGTGAATTTGGATGTTGCGGCTTTTGAAACAGAATATGGATTAAGCGAAGATATATTCAACCGAGCTGCCATCGAAGACAAATTTACTATCCGTCCCTTTGACATTCGAATTAGTGGAAGAAATTTTCTTGTAACACGAATGACTCCCATCGTATTCACGTCAATGTGCAAATCGTACGAATCCAGAGAGTTTTCTTTCGCACATTCAATTAGACTGGGTAATAAGATGCCAGCATTATTCACGACTGCATATAATTCGAGTGCCCCTGATTTTGAATTACTTAAAACCTGCTGGACCTTGTCGAAGGCTGCGGATATTTCATCTGCGTTTGTTACATCCATTTGAATGTTCTCGATGCGATTTCGATATGGTGCGTTTGCCAGCAATTGTTTAGCACCTTCTCCATTTGAATCGAGGCACGTAGCAAAAACGAAAAACCCGAGTCTGTTCAATTCTATCGCAGTCATATGACCCAATCCTGTGTCACATCCTGTTTGTGGAATTCATTTATGAGAACACTGAACAATGATCACCGCAAAAATGAATTCAACCATGGCACTGCTACCATAAGCACAAAGTACCTGTTATCAAAACTGCTTTTCCAGTTGGATCAATTCTGGGAAGAATAGTTTTGCACAGAAAGTCTCGAGTAACCTTTCTAGCAATCCACCACGAAATCGACGCAATTACAACCCAATCAACCAACCGTGAGATAAGTAAATACCAATAAATTTTGGTAGCATTCAAGCAATAAAAGAGAATTGCAGTTAACGCAATCTTCACTGTAGCCATGACTACTCCAACTGAAATTTTACTAGGTGTTGACTTATTTTATCCAGGTTCACCCAAGGAACAATTTTTTGTATCGAATACAATTGTGGATTTACAGGTTTCTTAAAACGTTTCCACTTTAAAGAGACGTACGAGATGTTACTTATAAGAACAATTTGATGTGTTTGAATGAACCAAAATTCAGTAGCAAATATGGCTACACTTGTGGGTGAGTGAGAAATATATTTCGTTTTTCAATGAACCGTAGCATTTGTGTGGTGGTGCAAAAACCTGAAAGCTGAATAAGGTGACTTACCAAAGTTCGTGCTGATTGACAAAATTTTGAGTTGAAACGTTAATAATGTGTGCATGTTTCCAGCTTCGTTCTATGCTCAAACAAGATCGTGATATTACATGCATTCCTTGCTACCATACAAAGTCATAGCACGAAGCTTGACACATCGAATCGAAGTTCGTGCTATAAAAAATTTTGCATGGAAATCGTCATAAACAAACCAATGATCAATTTTTTGATAGCGCGGACTAAGTTAATTTACCTTACATTCAGTTCATTTTTGAAAATACCAAATATTGAGTTAAACAGGAAACATCTGGTCGAAAACATTTTGTCAACTTAACAAGACGTGCGCAGTCTTGAACATTTTTCAATCTACAGTAGATATAAAGTTTCGGGCGGTCCGTATTTTATACAGCCCGACCCGGCTTAGGCCGAGCGGGCTTCAAACTGATCGGGTTTCGGTCAAACAGTTTGCGTCACAACCTCACCTTTTTTTAATTGTAACAGAGGGAACCAAACCTCTCATCATTATAGGTAGTTCTGATTAGGGCATTGGAATAGAAATTTCGAAAGAAATTAGAAAACTTTGTCTGGAAAACAGGTGTCTTTGCAATCGCATTGTTGACCACTTTTCAAGCTGAACATTCCTCGATAGTAAATTCAATTAAACATATTTTTTATTACATCCGTAATTATGTTGTCATCGAAATAGTACTAGTATATTGTGCACTGCGTTGACATAAATGACATAAATACTTTTCCTAGTGTATACTAAATGGCTTTCTCGTAGAAAAACGAAGTCAACTTTCGTGTCACCAGTACTAAGCTTTCCTTAGGTAGCATCCATAAATCCCATCCTCTTTGGACAAGGCCCTCCCGTCCTCTTTGGAGGTCTACAAGTGTAGACAATGGTGAAGGTGCATTTGAAAATCATTAAGAGCAAGGACGGGATTTATGGATGGACCCCCTACGACCGGAGCGACCGGAATTCTTGTGTATGTTTATAGTGCTTTGATACCAACGTCGCAATCTGTCATATTGTGGTAGTCCATCACAGAAACCATTCTACCTCCACACTCTCTGTCCCATAAATTCATCGTTTAATACAGAAAATTAAAATAATTAATCCATTGGTCGGACGAAAACTATTAACTTGCAACCACTGGAAAAAAATTCATTTTTAATTTCTTCTGTTTGGGGAACAATTAAATGAAATTAGTGAATTTTATTGTTCTATTAAATATGAAAGCTTCCATTATGAAAGGGCACTATTTCCGTAAAAAATTAATGAAAAAATCATTTAGTTTCTATTTGTCTGTGGAGTTTTAATTACTCATACACGATCTAGTGTATTGTGTTTTGTTGGAATCGAATGTTGGCGTAACGTAAAGTCACAATTTACTTTACAAACAATTCGTTTATTTTCAATTTCAACGAAAAGTCAAGCATTGTTTCATGAGTGGGTGGTTGGTTGAAAGTTTGAAATTATTTTATCCAGCTCTTTAAACACTGTAATTTCAAAACTCCAACTTTTGGTAAAATAAAGGCTATAGCTAAAGGCTATACACAACGAAAACAGCTGATTAATGTTTGAACAGTCTTCCCTATTGCTTTCTATATGATGTTGATATATAAGGGGCCGTCCATAAAGGACGTTCACGCCTGGGAAGGGTATTAGAAGGATATTCCCAAAGAAATGACGCATTGTGACAGTGATATTGAAATTCGGACGTCCATCTTTTCCTTGTATTGTACAGGTTTTCGGAAGGAACTTCTTGAACTTGGTGTATGACCTACACTGTAGGTTGGATTTAGTATCTACTGCAAAGTTGAGGCGTTTATCAGAATTTTGGCCCGGTCCAAACCAACAATTTCCAAACGAAAAACTCAAATTTTCTGACTTACAAAAATCAGAATAAGTATAGCACGAAGTAGGACTTGTCAAAACGGATAAGATAAATAGGGAACGTCAGACTTTTTAACCGCTAAGTTCCAAACGCTAACTCTAATTACGAGCCTGGATGGCAAATGTCCAGATGTCCACGCTAATGCCAAATTGGAACTTGCATTGTACTTCAGTCTCTGCAGGGTTTGAACAGTGGCCTATGTGAGTGGGGTTTGTTGTTAATTGACAAAAAAAAACTCCCAAATAGCTGACAAGAGAATTTTCTTTCCATGACACATTGCCAGTTTATGAAACAAGATGAAAGACTTACACTTAGCGCTTTCCACGTTTCACCTTCTCGACATCGGATGAGTACCTCAGGAGGTGGTATACCAGAAAAAAGACATATTGTGACAGGAGGGAAGGGTCGATGTGAAAAAACTGCAGAAAGCGTGGACGTCCTCTGTGAATGGCCTCATAAGTACATTATGTGCATGAGTACATAACATGAATTCAACAATTCATCGATAGTAACTACGTTTTAGGTACTGCATGAATTTTTCATTTTTCATCATTGCAAAGAATGAATGTTGATTGTCGAACCCTATTTATAAACTCATAAATTGATGACGATTGATTTAGAAACGCGGCGCTAGAACTAAAACGACGACACCTAATTTGAAGAAGTAGATGGTACTATCGGTGTACGATCGATCAAAAGCTGTTTCGAGTTGTTGGTTAACTTTCGAAAATAGAAGCTGAAAGTAACAAACACAATGCTTTCTGCCCTTGAAATAAATTCGTTTCTTCACAAGGCCTTGTGAGAATAAATTTTTGAAAAATATTGGAAAAACTGAGGGAATCGTTTAATAGCAGAACGGTTTTAGTCAGGAATTTCAATAGATCAAAGGTTGTATCAACGCTCTGTAAACAGGAACAAAAACGAAAAAAATTAACGGTCAAAGAGCCTCTTGTTTGCATACCCGCAGTGGTATTTTACCTATTGTTCCAACATAGACAACAAAATTTACATGAAAGATTCTGACAACTGTGTCGAATAGAACCCTTATTTCTAATCTTTTCTGGTGCCTTGTTCATAGTGCGTTGGTTGCATGGATTCTACCTTTTCGTACTCTATGTTTGCTTCCATAAAATGATGAGTTAACCATTTTCTTTATCGTCTTTTAGGAGAATCAACGGCGGACGAGAGTCTTCGGAAAGCATACGATATTATGCAATGTGTTCCAATAACAGATGAAAACAAAATTCTACCAGAAAGTAGAGCGATTAAGCGGCAAATTATCAACCTGAACTTAACCATAAAATGGCTGATGAGCCGGAACAGCTTCGAACATTAAAACAAAAAGCCTTATTC
>JANTFA010164393.1:0-10103 GCA_026413405.1 Phytosciara flavipes
TTAAATAAACTGATTGGAAGAAACATTGCAGGGCAGTTCTATAGACACCTAACTATATACCGTCCTCTACTCGTACGGGTCCTCCTTATGTTTTATCTGTGGTCCGGATATATCTCTGATATAGTTGCAGCCAATTTCAGTTCATATGTAGTCTTTGTAAATGAAACAATGCCGACGCTCAATATTAACTTTTTTTTTACTTTTTCTTTATATATAACAATTACAATTTTTGTATTCACTTAAATCTCTAATTATATTTATACAATTATTATGCTTAAAAAGGGCGCGAATCAGTCGTTTTGAGGTTTTTTATAAAATGTAAATTAATTACTCTCAATAATTAATCAAATATCTATTAATAAAAAAATGAAAATTATAAATATTCAAAAATTTATAAATAATTTCTTTTTCTGTGTTTATCAATTTGTTTTTCATTCGATTTTTTTTATTTCTCACATTTTTTTCTAATATTTTTTTTATTCTTCTTTTTCTTTGTATTAAACCTTTTATGCACAATAACAAATCACACACTATCATTAAATATTCTCACGGTTTGTTTTAATGGTTTTATCTAATTTTACAAGTTAAGACTATCAAATAAATTAAGCCTCGCTCACATGTTTTACCAGACGAAGGATTATAAATATATTTTTAATAGGTAAATTTTTTTTGTTTCATTTTTAATGTTTTTTTTTTTTAGAAAAGACAACAACCACTCACAATCGTCTACCATGTAAAGTTCGGCCTAAGTTTTACTAAATAATTTTCTTTTCCTTCTTTTATAATTTATTAATTCAATTTTAATTGAATTTTTATTCGATTTATAAATTATTTGTAACGAGTTCATCAATTTTAATTTCCTCTTCTAATTTTCCTCTTTTTTTTCTTTCTTGTTATTTTACTTATAAAATTTAAAAATTATTTCCATTTCATTTTAGGTTCACATAATTTTAGTCAGTTAATAATGTTAAATGCTAGATAGATTTTCTGGTATGTTATTTAATTTTGGTTTTCTTCTTCTTCTTTTGTTTTCATTAAAACATACAATTCCGTAATTATTGCAGTAAAATTTTATTTATCTCAATGATTTTTTTTACATTTATAAAATTAATTAACCAAAATCCAAATAGGTGAAATATTTCCATACAGAAAAGGGATAGGTCTGTTTTTGCGCAATATGAACATTAAATCCTCAATTTTTGTTCAGATCATCATCGAATTTGAATTAATTTCGGCATAATTATCGGCTTTAAATGGAAACCATAATATAGAATTATAACAATTACGTTTTCTGGTGAATCGGAATCGATGAGCTGGCCGGTAGTATTTTTTTTTTAATAATTTCGCAATATGAATTTTCATTACTCATTTTGTTACAGAGCTTTTCGATGTATTGATCAGTTTCGCAATTTAATTAATTTTATGTTTAACTTTCAACAGTTATTATAACGGTATTATGCTCATGCACGCACACAATATGAGTGACGCACACATCACATTCAAATTTGCTTTCAATTTGACAGATGACATGTCAAACAATATGGCAGATATCGAAATGTATGAAACATTGGCGATTGTGTATGTGTTCAAATTTCAGATGCTGAAGTTCCCAAATTGTTGCACTGGCATTACCGTCAGATTTTTTCGAGGCTGATATCAGGAGAACGGGAAATAATGAACTTTATCATTGCTCTGTCCAGCACCGAAGCTAACTATTTTGCAAGTCAAATAGAGCGCTACAATGTTGTTCACAAGATTTATAATTTAGTCCTCCATGAGAACTGATCGAATAAGTTCGCCAATAAATACGCTTCTCAATTGTTAACTGCGAAATTTAACAGTTAAACACAAAAAAAGTTTAAAAAACATCGAAGAGGCCCATCACCATATGGCCAGTCCAAGTTTGGATGCACGACACTTTTAAAAAGACAATTCATTTAGGAGAAACTACTCCGCAACATCAGACACGCGGATGATGTTTTTTTACAGCGCTTTTCATGCAATTATTCAGCAAAATCAATAGTTCTATGACCGAAATGCTTTTACGTCTATGCATAACAAGCTAAGACTAATTTAACTTGGACTGGTATTTCGTATGCAAAAATGTGGTCCGGACATGACTTATATCAACACAATGACAAAACCTAATCAAATAGCTTTAAATTACTGTAAAAGTGTAAACTTTGATTATCCATCCGTCAGGTCAATTCTTCTGAGTTTTGTCAATTTCTTAACGATTTGCTATAAATTATGCTTTTGCTTTACATTTTCAATAATAGAGGGCGGTAGTGTCAATCTTCATGCCTCATTTCAGATTTTATATGAGCAATTAATCGACTCTGTGAATAATTCGCTAGACAACGTTCAACTTAATGCATAACTAATTTACAGAATGTTCACAATGTGAAATTGCCTACATAAATGAGCATTTCGTATTTAAGTATTTTCGTGCTACACCTGTTGGACTGTTGGACGGTACTTCCGGATATGGGGATTGGGTCTTCTGTCTCCAGAACACTTTCATACAAATTTGTATAATTTCTGTTTTTACCTCTTTCTCCGGCCGACACTAGAATCACGAAAATACGTAAATACGAAATGCCCATTTTCGTGCGCAGTGTACTGTTTCCAGCCAAAATTCTTTAGAAAACTACGAAATTCACAAGAATTTATCTAACGGATAATTGAAGTTTCAATTGAACAAAAATTTACTGTCTATGTTTAACTGGTCTTAGATAACAACTATAGTAGAAATGAATGTAAACATTTTGAAGTACATATTTCAAATCGTAAAATTAGACGGGGGTGTGAGGTTTTCGGAAAGCTCTCCAAAATTGTTTCAATTAATTTTTAATAATCCGCGCTATTGTACATTTCGCTGGCAATTCAATGCTATCCACCCATTATAATAGCATTGTCTGACTGTTGATATTTTAGCTTTTTGTTGTCAAAATCGAAAATTTGTGTCTACGAAAACTGAAATTTTCAACTATGTGCCCGCTTTCCACAATAATACAACATCGGGGATGAAATGAATGAAAAATCAATTTTCCCCGCCCCAACATAAACAGGCTATCCAAATAATAAACGAAGCTACGAAATTAATCCAAAAATAAATCGAAAAGCTTTGTTATGAATTTAGATTGGAGTGATAGGTCACGTGGGCCAGTTATTTTGCCTAAATTGTTTAAAATATACGACGACGACGACGATGATGATGATATTTGGTTGGTAGAGGAGTGCTTTATTTTCTACAGTCAAAAGTTGAATGCTGAAGGAGAACTTTGACATTTTAATATCCATATTTGCCGTGATATAATTATGCTGAGTCATGTTCTGTCTAGCACAGTTCGAGGTTTTTGTTTTTTTATTTTATTTTTTAAATCAACATCTTGAAAGCATTGCTGTTTTTGTTGTTCTGTGTGAGTGATGGATTTTCTTTTGTTATTATTTTATTTACGTAAATATAAAGTGAACGCAAATCGTAAACACACATGAGCATGAACATCTTTGTAGTACTTTTAATTTTTTATTTCTCTTAACATTTTTCTTTCGGCTATTTTTTATACTTTTTTTTTCTTTAAGTGCAAACACCAATAGATTTTAATTATTTTTATTCTTGTTGTCCTATGATACCTCTCTATCCACATTGACCTTTTTAACAGAAAAAAAACATCTACAAAATCAAATCAACTCGACACTTTAATTTATTCTTCATAAAATTGTTTTAACTTTTTTCATTTCTTAAATTTCACATAACAGTGAAAGACAGTCACATTTATGTCCGTTGATTCCATTCAGCTGTTTGAACAGCTGGTCCCTGTAAACAGACAAACTAAGCGAATTTCAAAATCAAGAGCAAATAAAATCGACAACAGTGATTCTTCGTATTGTTAACAACGACAGTAAAGAAAAGGCGGATGAGAGTCAAAGATATCACAAATATCGTTCGAACTTTTGTTTTTTGAAAGATTAGAATACAGCAGAAGAAAAACAAAAAACGACAGAAGCAATAGGTCCGTTCTAAGGTCGTTTGAAATGCCAATCGTCACCCAGAGAAAAGCCAACACAACCTCACTTCGAAGTTTCGTCCAAGTGAATTTGTTTTAGTTGCGGTTATGTTTGCCCCTATGGATGACGGTCGGTTGTTTTCGGCTTGCACATCGCATGTGAAATAAATAACGCAAATTGGACTTCAGACCAATAATAATTGAAGTCAATTATCTGACTTCTAATAATTTTATTGTCTGAATTAGATCAGACGTTAAAGTTGGCAAGAAGGATTTCGACGGCTCAAGTTCATACGCATTTATCCAAATTTACGATCGACGGCGCTAAATGACGTCATATTCAAAAAAAAATTGTCTTCAGCGCCAGCCGGCGCACGGGTCTAGTCCGAAAGAAAAAAACCAGAGAAATGCTAATATGACGACTGGTACCCAGTCGCCATAATTATCAACTCTCTGACAAAATCAAAAGTTCGAACGATCTTTGTGATAACCTCTCACTCTCATCCGGCTCTACTTTACTGTCATGTTGTTAACAATATAAAGAACCACTGTCGCCATCTTTATTTACTTTTGATAACAAAATTCACTGACTTTCTTCGTTTATATGGACCAGCTGGGCAAACAGCTGATTGGTATCAATGCACAAATGCGACTGCCTTCCACTGTATTCCTTATGTACATTTCACAAAATAATTTTGTTCTATAATTTTCATTTATAAATTTTCCAAACAATCATCTTTACAACAAACAGTATTTTATGTAGCCCATCCATCGTTTATTATTGCGTATTTTACAAAATTGACGGATGATTTAAGTTAAAAAGTTAATCCTGGTGAGGAAGTATTTTGTGTGTTTCAACATTGGCAATGAGGATGAATACAATTGTCTCTCTTCTAAAAAAAATTTGTTCTTCATTCGTGTTTGCATATTTTATTATAAAAAGCTGTGAGAAATCGACAAGTTGCACGTATACTGTTTACTACTCTGTTGCTACATTTAAGTTAGACTTTTGTGCTACAAGCATTATTGTGATAACTATGGCGATGGACAAACGACTGCAAAGTAGGGAATTCAATTGTTTCAGTGAGTCAATTCTTAAAAAGAATCAGATAAGAGAAAAAGTTAGTAAGTTAGTTTGTAATAGAAGAGGCAGTTCCAGCAGCTGGGATGAGTCTGTTGGTAATGTTCGGAACAGGTCAGATTTGACCTGACCTGAAGTTCAGGTCCTGAACCTAAAATGATAAAACCTGATTGGATCAGGTCAGGTTCAGATAGAACCTGATTGAACCGGTACTCTAAACCACCTAATTCATCAGGTCACGTTCACTTTGAACCTGAATAAAGCTGTATATGCATTTGGACCCACCATACTACTCCCAACAATCTGTGACATTTTCAATAACTGACAATTAAGGTTAATTCCATACACCACGGTCAAGGAAAACCCACTCTAAATAGCTGGCAAAGTGTCAATCAAGTGATTCTTTGCTAAGAAATCGAATTGAGATTCCTGAAAGTATTTGCTACTTTGTTAGGGTCGAATAGCCTGATGAAGGGGGCTTTTATTCACACCATTATTAGATTTAAAACGGGCTACCAATGTCGAAGCCGAGACCTTTCGGGTATGGGTGTAACGCTAATTAGATTAGTTAGCCAGAGTTACAAAACATTATCGTGTGACATAGGGAATTCATCAGTGTTCCAATTCCACATTTCTTTCCTCTGACTTTCATTTCATTGTCTTTAGTTACGAACGAAGCTAGGTGGTACACCGCATGCAATCGATAAAGCAATTAATTTGCAAACATCGACATGAGTCACATCATGGCTAACTTTACCGTAGCTATTAGAAAGGCTACATGCACAGAAAGAGAAAGTTGTAAAAAGCCAACCTGTCGCAATTTTTAATTGAATCCCAGACTCACAATTTAGCATTTTGACTGTTAAATGACGACATTCAGCTCAAACATAATATAACGAACTACGTTGAGAGTGAGTTGGATTTGATTTGACGTGGAAATGAGAAGTTTTCAACAAACAAACTAAAATTCCAGCTGAATAAATGTTTGCATTTGGCTTGCCTATGGGGATCTGTGCTGTGGTATCCATTTTTACAAACTATAACCCGCAACATTGAGAGAAATTTAATGAAAATGGACAGCTGTTGCCAAAAGAGTTGCTTTTCAAAATTATTAAAAATTCTATAATTGAAATGCATTCACCACTTCCTCTTCCGCATTTAGTTCAAATTGAATAATTTCTTTCTTTTTTTTGCAGTCATGACCACACGTCAAATGATATTAGTACAGGATTAAATGCAGGCAAAAAATATTAACATTTCGTGGGATGAGTGTGTGCGCTTTTTATTTAAAAGAAACATTTCAAAATTAAGGAATGAAAAATAGTTTCACTGTTATACTGTTACTTTGACACACAATCGATGAATGTAAATATTTTTTTTTAGATTTTTCTTTTCTTTGTAATTACACAATAACCAACTAAAAATAAATTTTCAATTAAATTTCTAGATTTCATTCAATTAATTAACTATTATCACCGTAAAATTGACTTTTAATTTCATGTGTGCTGATCGTGAAAATCTGCAAGTAAACAAAAATACGAAAATCTTTAGACAAAAAGCAATTTGTTGTACATGCAAGCAGGGGTGAAAGTCGTTCTTTTCATCAAATTTCACCAACTTTCGACGACCTCACGACATCCACTCAGAGTAAAAATGAAATGTTTTCGCTTCACCCCAAAACTGAACTTTTCAACATTTCATCTCCAGTTATGTTAATAACTATTTGACTGTGTCAAAAAATAGTAGATTACGCTCGATGTGGCGGAAGTCATTCATTACTCGAGTGATAATTTTGTGATACGAGTGGAATTCACGTGTATGCTTCAAGCAACAAGCTTTGAAAGCTGTGGTTTTGATAAGTGTAGAGTTTATATATCTGAGCCGAAGGCGAAGTTTGCAACTAAAGAAAAACAATCTGCCTGAACAGCCCTTTGGAGCTTTGGGAGCTAGATTGTTTTATTTTACCAGTTTCGCTGGTTGCGGTTCTACTTTGAGATCCCTTTATTACCGAAAGTCTCCACTGTGCTGGTGGTAAGCTTTTGTTAATCTCTTTTCCTTCCAACAATGTCAATTTTACCAGTTTTGGTTTGAGTCCACGTCCAGCAATCGATGTTTTTTGCACTGGTAACTTCAATAGTGTATTGGAAAGGAGACGAGTTAACCACTACACGAGTCAAAATAACAGTTCCCAAAGGGAATAGCTTAGAAGAAACACGACAGTTTCCGAATTTCACAAATTGTCCCGAATCAATGAATTACTTCCAGCATCCAGCGTAGTTCAATTTAATACGCTGTACTACACGGAGAGTTATTATTACGTGTACATGTAATGACCCACGGAAAGTGTTTTGTTCCGCAGGTGACACATGAACATGTAATGACAACTTTCGTCATGGGATAGTCATTAATAGTAGATTACGTATTGATTTGGAGATTTTTCTTTTGGCAAGTGTCGCGTTTGTAGCTCTGGCCGTAGGCGAGGGATGCAGTTACACGAGTCAAAATAACAATCTTCAACAATCTTCTACTCGTGAAGCCCCTGGGAAATGAAAATTACTGCAAATGTCATCGGGTAATGAGTCTTTTCCCAGGGCTGCAGCGAGTAAAAAACTTGTTCATTGTTATTGTTAAAGCTAAAATGCAATATATGGTTAAAGAAACGATGAATTCGGAAGAGTATACAGTTGAATCATAGAAATGATACGTGCTTTACCCCCTGTTGGGATAAAATGAGCATGCGTGTGTAGATGTCATAATTGTTACCGTCTACGTGTACAATAATTGCATATATGAATTAGACTAGTTGATTCAGTGATAACAATATGTCATCGACATGCGTATTCTATTCCAATGGGGGTGAAATTTGTTTGTTAAATAAAAGCAAAAAATTTGAAGAACGATAAAGAATAAAATAATGTGTCGAATTGTCTAAATTTGTTTGTTTTTTAGCGCCAATATTTGAAAAAAAATTTGACTAAAATGACAAAGATTTTCGGCTCAATTCAAGTTCTTAATTAAATTTGTACTTAGTAATAAGGTGCCATCGGGGGTAGTTTATGTGATTCAAATGAATTCTGTTCAAATTAATTTTTGTTACTCAAAAACACTCAACATTTCAAGGTCTACTTTACGTGGTGTGACTGCTAAACATTATTTTTGAATAACCAATTCGTAGACATCATGCATGGTCGCCAGAATAAACATTTTGTTGCCTTCACAAAACAACATAACAGGACTACACTACTGCATGCCATGGGATAAATGGTATGTTCCGTCTTCATCCATAAAGCTTATTAAACTAATTCAAGAGTGAAAGCCATCGTCTTATCAATTCGGATCCGGATCGTTTGGTTGGCTGGTAATTCCTCAACTATCGAAAGCTCACAATTTTTAGTATATTGCTTCGGGGGTTCAAAGTTGTTCATTTGACGAAGGGGAGGGCTGTATTCCCAGTCGTCAAATAAACAACTTGGAACATCGTAAGTACAATGCTTTACCTGCTTCTGCTATATAAATGACTTCAAAAACTGCAGAAGCACGAAAATATGTTTACCTAAAGCTGCTCTATCATCTACACTTTCGTGTCCCTAAATTTTTCGTGTCAAGCCGAATTCGTTCCAAATTAAATTGAAGCGGTAGAGATAAACGACTGCTCACAGAATTAACTGAATCGGGAATAAGACTAAAAGACTGCTCGTAAATAAAGAGCGAACACAGTGTTTTCTTGTTGTAGTTATTCGTAAATTTATTAGATTGATGTACATTTTGTAGCAACCAAGCGAATCCTATAATTATGCTGGCTTTTCATGTACAATCGCTAATTGTATGTTTCTGTAAATGAAATTACAAGCTTTAAGGGGGTTCAACTCAAGGATTTCCATTTAGAAACTTAAATCGTCAGAATAACATTTTAATTGCGACTATAATATGGAAAGAAGGTTTCGTCGTATATTCAAGTGCTTTTTACAGAAAAAAAAGTTAAATGAATTTAAATTGGAGAATTTAGTTTACACAATTTGCATTTTGCCAT
The DNA here is from genome assembly GCA_026413405.1 of Phytosciara flavipes. Taxonomy (NCBI): domain Eukaryota; kingdom Metazoa; phylum Arthropoda; class Insecta; order Diptera; family Sciaridae; genus Phytosciara; species Phytosciara flavipes. Next base: position 9,122 of record JANTFA010164393.1, read on the forward strand.
AATTTATGAAACAAAAAATAATCAGCAGAGAGACTTTGGTCGTTTTTAATCCATAGACTTTGCTCAGTTTTGTAGTTAAACAAAGCGGGGAAAATTTTATTGAAATTAATTATTTGCGAGAGATGAACTGGAAAGCACGAATTACTACGAACTCATTAAAAGCATTTTAATGATGAATTCGAAAAAATTATTTTCAACTCCTATCTAATGAGGAAATATGATCTGACATAAGAGAAAAAGAAAATTTTCGCATATCCGGGCGATACAAATCACCTGTTTCCATGCATGTGTTTAATGTCATACATGAGGCCAGCTTTGTTTAGTATCTTTGATAAAATCGAAAGCATTCAAGAAAACGCTTTTTTCGCACTAGGGCGGGAACACTTTACTATCAATCCATTTTCGTGAATTAACAGTAAATTTTCTTTTATAAAAATCTTGCATAGACCAGAATTCGAACACTCGAACATTCTGATTCTGGAGCCATTCGGCTATAGAGTCATACAATTACGAGAAACGTACTGTTGAAGAGTATAAAATACAGCTCGTCGTTACAACACAATACAGGCATTGTATCGCAATACAACATGGTAACAATAAAGTAACGCTACGAATGTTTGGCATATAATTAGTTGAAGTTTTGCATTGAGAAAGTGTGGTTATGACTCTGATTGCTAAAACGTTGTTTCTTCCACGGTAAGTGTGCTGGTATTTTCTCACACAAGATGTCTTGCCGACAATCCAGGGCCATAATCACCAGCTCTTATCACCAGCTCTGATAACAGGTGGCGTTGCTTCCGCCTCACATAAGCAACGCCACCTGTTATCATTTCTCTGGCTCTTATTGAGTGTGTTTGATGTCAGATTGCCAATTTTTTCACTTGACTTTCATGCGTTGGATAATGCAAAGTATATAAACATAGGGAAGTAGCGCGGATCAGGTGGCGCGTGAGGCACAGAGTTTCTGTGGTGAATTTCGGTT
>JANTFA010164404.1:0-10102 GCA_026413405.1 Phytosciara flavipes
AAACTGAAATTCCTAAGGAAAGTCTCAAAATCTCTTCATAAGTAATGAACTATACTGGGTGCTAATTTTGACCAACAGAAATGTAAAATTTATGAAATCGTTGACATGTACATCCTCCTCAACTTGAGCCATAATACACATCACAACATTTTTCTTCTTTTTTTTCTTAAATTCTTCGTTTGTTTTATATATAATTTTAGTTTCAATTCGCAGCACATATTCGTAGAAAGGCGTACAGAATAGTGTCTGAATTAATGCTTGTACTAAGCACAGGGTAGCATTCAAGTTCTGATCTTTTCAAATTATTTATCGAGACTTTTGCTTGATTTATTCTACATTTCTAAAGCCAACACACACGGTTCTTCGTTTGAGAGACGTCCACTTAGAAGTCCTTTTGATTGAAACGATGAAATTGTGACCCATTTGAAAGAAGATAGAAAAATTTAAAAATCGTAAACCTCTCCAATACAGTCTTACCATTCGTCTCACTGAAGTCTATATGTAATCCCTGTCAATGTGATTGCCTCACCTGTCTGTGTTATTCTGTAATTTGGTTACTATCCTAAGACCATTTGATACACATATAGGCGGTGGGGTTTTTTTGGCCCAAACGATGTCTTAGTGGGATATGGGGGCAAGATCAAAGGCTGTGTTCCAATCAATTTTTTCTATGCATTTCGGCGTGCAATGGAAGAAGAAAGATGTGTCCAAAAACCGTTTTGTTTATAAAGCATGTACACTATTCGAACAGCCCCTGAAATGGTCACCGGTCGCCGAGAAGATAATAATCTTATGAACATGTGTGCTGTTTAAAAGCTTACCGATTGTCGGTACTATACAAATGAAGGTGAAGTGGACCTGCAGTTGGAAATTTCGAAGAAACGTATTCATTTTGCATACCAAGAATTGGAGTAATGAACAGGCTCTGACTCTCAAAATGAAATTTTTTTTCAGGGTAAACACCAGACTTTTCAGCTTGAGTTCAGCGTTCACCTTCGCTCACATGATGCAACGGCTCTGAGTAAGCTATTGAGGTCTGACCTTAGCCTAAGCAATTCAAATACTTCAATAATACAGCGTTTTTATGACGATATACAGACAGCCCATTTGGCTCAACACAAACTTTTCTCATTTAAATATTGATTTCGATTTTTCTTTAAATCAAATTAACGGCGCTATAACAACGACACAATGCAATTATGTTAATCAGCACATCATGCAGCCAAATTGATGTAATTCTCTTTTTCAATCGCGGGATCGCTGCATTCAAATATACACAGCACGGTAATTAAACTAGTGAACGAAACAGCCAAAGCAACATAAAGTACAACAAATCAATCACCGTATGATTAGCCAAGTGGTTTGCTTTTATACGAAATTTTATTATCGTCAACCATTTGCAACAAACAAAATATATGTTTGGATGTATAGAAGTTCTGATGCAGCCAGAAGTCAGAATATTAGCAATTTCATGCATGAATTGCATGACGATGGGCGACGTCACGTCGATTTGTTGTGTGTTAATGCACTCACGATTTGTCAATTTTTGTTGAGTTACTTATATACTGGTATGCACGTCTCCTACATTATGCATTGTAGTAACAGACTGGACGATCACTAATCCGAGAAATGATAAGTTGGTACGCCACGAGGTGTAAGGAACATATGAACGAAAGTTGGTTCCTATGGGAGACAATGGAACTAGTTTTGAATATCTCTCAAATTCTTTCAAATTCTCTACCATATGAACCAACATTCAGATGTTCCTTCTATCTAGCCGCAGGTGTACCAACGTATCACTACTCTGTCACCAGGATATAATTGTCGAGTCTATTACTTCTCAAGTACTCCCGACAGGTTGACAGACAATCTATTATCTCACATGTACGTTTTCCAATAGATCAAAAGAACACGTTTGCCATAGCTCTAAGAAGAGGGTCATAGTGCCGAAAGATGGAATGAAATAGATAAAACGCTCATACGGTCAAGTCGGGCGAACAGTAATCGGTTTAAAATCCGCATGACTGGGTCATAGACAGGTTGTGCTGCAAGTTATTGGCTTTACCTTTTCTAGGTTGAAAGCTGTAACATTCACTGACTGAACCGAGTCGAATATATTTCATATCTTGAAGACATACAGGTAATCTACAATACCAGTAAAAGCGGTAGATCTCACATAAACGTGTCAGTAACAAAGCGATTCGCAGACATTCAGAAACATATTCCAAATTCTGTTGAAAATACACTCACATCAAAATAGTTAGCAAGAAAAATTATGTCTTTTTTGGTTGCATTTTTAAAATTTTACAATAGTTCCACTTCCCAGAACACGTTATATACACACGCACTCGGTGTCAGTTGTCTCACTATATGCACTAGTGAGCGGGAAATACTAAATAGCCTCAATACAAACAACAAACACTCTATGGATAAGAGTGGCCGAGTCGAAATTTTGCTTGATTTTTCCAAGTACGGTTCCGGGTGGTTCCCGTGGTTTCATCGAAAAGTGATGTATGAAAAGTGTCCTTAATTTTTGGTAATGAACAAGTCACCAATACATCATTTTGTCCGAAAACTTCAAATTCGGCCGTTATAATTCTGGATCATTTTGACTCGGCCACTATTATCCGTAGAGAGTGGGTTGTTAGTATTGAGGCTATTTAGTAAATAAGAATTTGAAGGAAATCCTACTAACATATAAAAATCGTGTGGGACTAAGAAAAACGGAGAGTTGCATCAACATGGCTAAGAATTTTGCGGAGGATGTAAATCTTTCTTCGATAAGCTTAAGTAAATTTCGGAAAACATTAGCAGATCCAAGGCAAGTGACCTCCCTGTCCCTGAATTGTATCTAATCGTTGTGAATTTAACAAGACACTAGAATACACTAAGTGTTAGTTCGATAATAGCATGAGATAGCGATCCCTATTAGATCGTACGTGCGTTCAGATTGATGAAGTAAATTTATCCCTTGGTTCGGCTCAATCTTTATTTAAAGATCAAAGTCAATGTAAAAAGAAAATTGTCTGAAATCACATTAGTCTTTATAGATACCTGAAATGGTAGTTGAAGGCGTCGTCGACGTTGACGATGTTGTCTTATCCTCATTTTTCGATGATGCAAATTTTCCAGGGACACAGCTTGTGCTCTTTTTGGATTTCCAAAGTTTCATTTTTGTTATTTTGTCCAACAGATGTGCGTACCGCGAGATATATATTTTGAAAACAACAAACAAGAACGACGTTTTTTAACGACGCGCAGATATTTTTAGACAAAATAAAAACGGTAGATTGACACACCGAAAAACTGAAAATGATTACCAAAATGACGAAAATTCACATGCATTTTCATTTTACAAATGTTATTCGAAATATTCTTTTTTCTTTATTTAGTTTTCAACGAAATGTTTTTCTTCATTTCTCGTTTGTGATGAACTTATGTAACTTGTGTGATTGTTTTCAACATTTAGCGGTTAGATCGGCATTATAAACATTTGATCATATTAAATTAGCAAAATCGTTCAATAGTAATTGGGCTCCGATATGAATAATTTAATTCGACAATTATGTAGATCATAAAATTCTATTCGAAATGCCAGTCGCACTCGCAGTTCTACCATGTAAAATTGTAACCAAAAAACACTGAAAACTTTTCGTTGACACAAAATTGTATAGAAATCCGCGAAGAATTATAATTCTACTTCGCACGTACGCGATAAAAAATTTCAAATCTAATTTAAGAATCCCGCGTCTCTAAAATCCCTCTCTCAGAGGCCAACAGATCGACTGGTTGCTATATAATTGAACGACTGAATTTCTTCATCTCTTCAGCGTGCATATACTTTTTCGAATAATGTTGGCGGTATAAGATTTTTTGAGTGTATTATGAGGATATACCGTGCGTGCGCAATTTCAGTGGGATATTAATAAATCGTATCGGCGTTGGGGCGTTTGGAGTTTTTTTTTTTTGGTATTTGAGGCAGATACGGATGTATCTAATATGCCCGAACCTGAACTGAAGTTTCAGTTACAACCCGAACTTGACTTCAGCCTTAGATCGTTGGACTCGAATTCGAACTGAACCCAAAATTTTTAGGTAATTCGGGTTCGGTTTGGGAACCCAAAACTGTCAAACTAAAAAAACACCAAAAATTCCAGGTAACCGTACCTGATCCATTTGAAAATTTTGCGTTCAGATCAGGGTTGAATCCGAAAGTGAATGATCAGGTTCAGGTGAGGTTCGGGTTTAGTCTGAAATTGGGAATCCAAGTTCGGGTCAAGATCAGGTTCAGATTCCGGCCTTAGGTGTGAACTGTAGCTAGTAATGCTAGTAAGACCAGTTGCAATGCATGGATCGGAAGTCTGATGGCATGACACAGCAAGATGAACAGACACTTTTGGTTTTTGCAAGTATGCAATTGGCTGTATACAGCTCTATGAAGAATCTAACTTTATCAAATTTGTCGAAATCAATCGATTAAGATGGCTCGGTCATTCTCGGCAAAGAATGGATGAGGAGCGTGTATCCCTGAAACTGATAAATACCGACCCCGATGGAAACGGCAAATCCAGATAGATCAAAAGCGAGATAGAGAGATGCAATTGATTCGGATCTGAAAACCTTAAGAGTGCGTGATTGGAGAACGTTGGCGCGGAATAGGTCCGATCGGAGGAGGAGGAGGACGATACTGGAGGTGGCCAAAGACAATAGAAGGTTGTAGTGTTTAGTAAGTATGATCCACTGGGATGATCGAGACAAATGTTCACGATTGTACCGTGTTCTGTGGTGTTCCTGTAACCTTTTACATGCGTAAATTTGAAGAATTGGATGTGATGTTATATCAAACGAACGAAGTGACACCGCGTGGATAAAGACACGTGTTGTCGATAGGAGTGACAAAAAGAATAATAATGAAATTGCATTTCGTGGCTGCGTGACATTTCTACAGGTACTTAAGGCGCTAGACTTGAGTGGTCCGACGCGCTGAGTATGCTAGATGCGGCACTGATAAGTTAATGCCTCTGGATCATGATTTAACCTACGATCTAACAGTGATTGCTATAAGAAAAGCTGAATTTGGTGTAAAGTTATGGTTTTGTCAGTCAATTTCGAGGTTTTCCAATACGTGTGACACGTATACTGAAGTACTAATCGTGGATTTCTTGGTTTGAAGAAGAAGGAAGAAATGTCATTTTTTCAGCTGAATACAGTGTCGCCCTCCATTTACCGTAGCTGAATCCGTATTTTGATGTAACTATTTCCACAGTCGATTGTTTGTTTTCTTAAAACATAAAAAGTGTGGTGCGTTTGTAGCAAGCAACAAATTTGATAAAAAATACCGAAGTAGTAGATTGTAAGCACATTTTGAAATTCAATGATATATCCATCAGAGAACCAACTACCGACTCAAAACCGCTACACAAATGTCCACAAGTATAATCAACAGCAAGCCTCCAGAATTGCAGTCGAGAGTCTATTCTATCCCCACAAATTCTATATTGAAGATCTCTACACTATTTGGGAGTATTGGTATCGAAATGAGAGTGTGTTGAATATAATGATTACACACAGTATGTGTGTATAGTGCATATGACTAGCGTTTACGCATTAAATTTATGAATCGGATTTTACGCTTTTCTTTTCCATAATATTGGTATTAGGCTCATTGACTCTTTCTATCTCAGTTTAATTTTTTTTCCGTTTTTTTTCAAACAGAGTGGAAAATAAAAACGATGAAAATTGATGACTTATGGTTTTCGTACAGACCGTGTTTCGAACAAAATGTCTTTGTATTTATTACTAGTCACTAAGTGCTTGTATACGAATTCATGTACACATAAAAAATGCGAGTTGATATAAGTCTCGCCAAAATTCACGAATTCATTAATGTGGAAAAGTAAAGAGATGGGAAATTTTCTTTTGATTTTTTTTTGTCATTTTCTCGTTTTGTATATTATGTTTTCTAGATATAAATAAGCCTACGCATAAATTTTGAATATAATATCTTGGGTTCATTCATTATAGTAAAAAGTAAAAAAAAGAAGAAGAATTTTTTGATATAAAATCACAAGCTAAATGATGCTGATGTTGATGGGATAGGACTTGGACTTGGATCGAAATAAAGAAAAATTTATTTGAAAAGTTCAAAATTGTAAACTTCTTTTCCACCAACAAACAGCGCACACACATTTAATTGGAACTGACAACTCAATAATTGTACCCAGTCTTCTTGTATTCACATCGCATTTTAATTATAATTATATATTCCGTTTAGTTGTGCAGAATGTTCCGAAAAAAAATAAACCATGAAATAAGGTGAGTTGCATGATTTATCTAGTAGGACATAAACTCTAAATAAAATCTATAAATACCATTATGTGTGGCGCTATTATTACAAAATATGAAGATAGATGACTGACATGTCTCATACACTTTTGACAAAAATTGTCTTTCTAAGTTATAACACTAAAATCGACTACACGGTGTTTTGTACAGTTTTTTTTTTCGCTAAGGCTTTTCGGATTACACTCGGTAACATCACAGAAAAGGCATCGTATCGAAAATTTCTTATTTTTCTCATTTCCCCATGTATTGTTATGAAGAATTAAGTAATTTTTGATACGATGCCGTTTCTAAATGTTACCGAGTGTAAAATGCTTTCTTTTCAAATTGAAAAGAATTAACTTTACTCGCTACACACCTGGGAAATGATTCATTACCTGATGACATTTGTCATGATTTCGATTTCCCAGGGGCTTCGCGAGTGGCTACTGGTTCGTGTGGTTGCATCCCTCGCCCTCAGCTTGAGCTACAAACGTCACACATGTCAAAATAAAAATCTCCAAACCAACGCGTAATCCACCCGCGCAATGTACAACGTGTGATAAGAACGAGTTCTTTTGCATTTGCTGGTTCTTTTGATCATCATACTTATCCATATCTTTTCTCATTGATGTCGATTTTTCTTTTGTTGGTTTTGCTGTATAGGTGACATAAATAACTTATGTCACAAATATCATTTTTATCAGTAAAATCTTAAATTTTGACCTTGGATGAGGAAATGTACTCGTAACAAGAATATCCCCGGTAGATTCGCAATAAAACAGCATTCATTGGATGCTGTTCAGTAATTCATTACACTTTTGGAGTCAATTTTGAACTCACTCGGGTGTAGTGAGTAACTTGGTTTGGAGATCGTTCCTTTGACACGGGCAGCTGCATACCTCGTCTTCGGCTCGGATATGCAAACTCCACCTTTGCCAAAACAACAGTTTCCGAATCTCGTTGCTTAAAAAACACTTGTGAGTTTGGATCGTATCACAAAATTGATCCCACGTATAACAAATTACTTCCGCAGCATCCAATGTAATCTACTATTTCTAATTATTGGAAAGGTTACAATTTGAATTACATTTAATGCTGGTTTGCTAATTAATTTGAATAGTTTTTAGTACACCATCATAAACATACATAAAAGCATACACTCTAAATAGCTTGTTATAATTTCATCTATAACTGAACGACAAGAAAACACGATTTGTATTAGAAGGTAAAATGTGTAAATAAATTCAACTCAAAAAGTGTTCCCCGTGTACTAAAAGCTACTGTTCAACAGTTACTTTCTTGATTTTATTGATTTGAATGAAAACAAACACTCTGAAGAAGACGACCAACATCAATAGACCGAGAAGCTTCACCCAGAAGGTAAAATTTTTAATTTTTCCACTTGGAACGCACACCAGAATCTGGTGACCAGATCTTCCAACAGAAAAAAATTGTTCAATTCCAGTCTTCATTTGTCTCGAATACTTTTATTTTGACACCAATTTGGATGTTCTACGACGTATGGTTGTCAAAATACGCCTTCGTTTGAACCCTCTTCTAGTGCTCCAAAATATAGAACTCACACTTCACATTGAGAGCTTGGCGCAAGTCCTTCCTCCAGATAGGGACGCTCTGCGCAAAGGCTACAGAGCCTGTTGTGGGCGAGCGTGACTTCATGTTTCCAGTTGTTCTAGGACTTCTACAGTACAGTAGTTAACTGCAATAACTAAATCGACTGACCCCGCTCGGTGTACTAACAGTCTGACTAGCTAAAAATCTAGGGCTTCAAAATTAAGGACATGGGAAAAATGTTTCAAACTTGAAAGGTTTCAACATGTGTCTTATGAGTGACTGATGTGCATGTTGGCTCTCAAGCGATGTATTGATAGATCATAGATTACAGGTTACCAGTGCTTTGTCACGTAACCTTACTTTAGTTTCGTTAAATCTTTGGTTCACTGCAATATTTTTATGGCATTTTTTTACCATGGCTGATATTAGCTAACATTAGTGACGTTTCAAACGTACTTGGAGATGATCTATGGCTATTCAAAAAACCAAGTGCGAATTTCTCCATTAAACACGAGATTCGTAATTATGGCACGAGGTCGCAAGCGATGTGTCACAACACATATCGTCTGCCTAACAGAGCACTTTGCATTGATATATTCAAGCAACGTTATATGCAACAAAGGCATCTACGAACATTATGGGATGATGAGTTGCATACAAGTTAGTATAAAGCAATTCTCTGGTAAAGGTTCGATCATAAGTCGTACTAGTTAGTTGCACACATGGTTTGTATATTACATGCGAGGATTGCGCAAATCTTGCGAGAAAGAAGCTAATGTATTTTATTAACGCACCCAATTCGACTGAGACTCATTAATTTTATTGTCCTGTAATGCTTCGAAGATTTCTGCGTTTTATGTCTGTAACGATCTTTACGACACATAATTTAAATGTTATGTACGTAAACGTTAAGGTTTCATTGAGAATACATCTTTTGGGCGGTATTAAAGGTAAAATAAAAACAGATTTCGGCTCTTGCCAATTTCGAAGAGAAAAAAATGTTTTTTACGTCAGTAAATTGAATAGCTTCCGTTGTAATATATGTTATATTACGTACGTTTGGTCTTTCCTCACTTTTAGGAAACGCAACATAAGTTATTATGGTGAGATGTCCGTCAATTCATTTTGAAAATGTTTATTTATTCAATAAACAGGCCTTACAACCCAATAACGTATCACTAAGTTATAAGAATATGTAAGAAAGCCGTAAGTTAGTTGTCCAGAAAAGGCATATACATCTCAAACCTACTCTGCAAAATTGCATCTTTCGATCATTTCACTTGAGATCATGCGGAGAGCAATTTCGAAAGTCGTGTACGAAGTCTTATTTGAAAATTAAACTCTGAAAAGAATCCATCAAGATTAGGTTGAATTGCCTTGAAATATGGCCTAAAAACACTAAAGCACCACCACCAACATCATCATCATCAACAATAAGCCCTATTTACCCTCAAGCTTCCGAAAACTTCACTCGATTTTTGAGATTTCTGTTTCGTTTGAAAGGCGAATGGAGGCCGAATTGTATCTGTGTTGGAAAAATAGATTCGGGACCTTGGACTAGCCTAAGATTACTACTTCGTGCAGGCTATTTACACCACGGATCCATGATCCATACAACTTTCTTGTACTGCGTATGTGTGGTCATAGTATGGTATGGTAAGTAATGGGGTTGCGTAAGCTAGCTGTACGGGATCGTACGGGACTCAGTCCCAGCATCTGCTACGGTCTTTTCTAGTTACATTGCTGATTCAGTATCTTGGGGTGACCGTAGAAAGTTTGCCTTTACTCAGGGATTCAAATTCAACGTGTACTTCGTACGGGTCTAAAAATGTTTTTACACACTAGGACACGAGTCAGTATCTAAGGATTTCGTGTTTGTTGATTTTCACCGTCTTCACACTTCATTTCCATTTGTAAGTGACTGGAGAGGCAATTTTCTCCTTCACTACGGTTACTCGAATAGTATGATTTATTTGGATGTGTGCATTGGATCACTTTTAAGTTTTATGTTGTTATGCATCTGTTATCGATAAGGGCGACCGACGACAAAACACAACTGAAATTCTTCGACTAATTTTTAGACCCGTACGAAGTACGAGGGTCTCATGCCTTTACTCTTACGTTTATAACACGTCGATTTGGACTCTCAGAATCAGAGCAAACCTTCTGCAAACCTCCCCAGATGCCAAATCAGCATTTAAAAAAA
>JANTFA010164415.1:0-19902 GCA_026413405.1 Phytosciara flavipes
CCGCAACCTACCGACATGTTAAAACAAAAAAAAAATTATGGTAGAGGGAGAGGATATGTATGGTCGTAAACATACGGTAAAACTGGTAGTTGCCTCTGGTCGATTTTCGAGAACCGTACCCGGTACCGTATCATATAGTCGTTTACATAACAAGGATGAAAAGTAAGTTTTCCGTGTAGAGGCGAGGCCGAGGTCAGAAAATACACAAAAACGAGACCTAATTTGTATCCCGAGTTATTTAATGGATTTCACAAGCTAGAGACGATTCGTTCCTTTAGTAAAACTAACATTTTTGTGGAGATTTTGTTTTGTGTTTCGTCTCATACTTCCTCATCGGCTCTGACACATCACTTTTCATAAAAAGGTTTTTTCACGTCATACAAACGCGGCTATTGTGAGTTTTTTTTTTGTATAGGAAAGGTTTAACACCATTATTATCTCTTCATTATATAGCCCTGGTCCTATACTCGTCTTCGCCTCGTTAGAAAATCCTTTTTCTTTGTCATTTGTGACGAAACTCGTATTTATCACTCGGTTACATAAACAACTGTTACATTTTGTCGTGTGAAAACCCCATGAAAACGAGACTAGATTTGACATGTTAATGGCGTCGAAAGTAGTGCTGTAAAAATGAAGAGTACTGTTTCCGATGCACGTAGCATGTAATTGTACATTTTGTTCACTAATGATGAAAAATTCCACTTCCATCACGAGTCACAATCAACGTTTTTACGGCATATGAACTGAAATTAAATGAAACCACAACAATTTCAACAACCATCACTGCAAGCGACCACGCGAGCTCTTGATCGAAACCTAGAAAAATGAAATTTCAAAAATTAATTTCACTGTCGCAAATGCCTCTGTTTGAGAGTATGAGTAACAGTTATTAGACGCAAAAAATACTATCTTCACGCCTGAGGATCATAATTCGATGTTTTTCGACACTCGTTTCCGTGTCGAAAAGTGGTATTTTTCTGGACTGATATTTGCGGCCGGAAAAGTTACCGGTATCTCCTATGAAACCTTGGGGAATAGTCGTACGGTACGAGTCTAATAATTAGTCAGTTTCATGCAATGAATAAAAGATGTATGCGCCGTTTAATATTGCAATTTATTTGACTTCTAATTTCACCAGTAACTCCTTCACTCTATTCCAACTGGCTGTAGCTACGCGTTCTGATCATCCTAATTTACCTAATTGAATTGTCTATGAAATTAATTAAAATTTAATATTCTTGATTCCATCGGGTCATCAGCTCAAAATTCGACATTAAACACTTTTCCATGACATATGTGCCTGTCAAACCTTCAAACGATTTCATTTGATTTAATGTCAAAATATCAAAACATTTCACTTGGTGTGTGCTCAAAACGGATTTCGTATTTTTCGAATTAATTTCATTTGTAGTGACAAAACGGCAAAATGTTGAGATCAACATTAAGTGCAGCATATCAAATTTCGAGAAATGTTTGTTTCGCAACCCAAGTGGTCAAAACGACACTATTCCAAAGCAATGCCAGTAAAATCTCAACTTTTCGGATCCCCAACTCGTTGCACCAACTAAGACAATGTTCATCGATAAACAACAAAACAACAGACCCCGAACAGCCCCAACAACATAAATTGGGTAAAATTGAAAGACATCTGCGCTTGGAGTACACATGTAAAGTGTGCCAAACTAGAAATTCGAAGAATATCAGCAAGCTTGGATATACTAAAGGTGTTGTGATAGTAAGTAAACAAACGTAAATTCAGTAAACACCTTGTCGTTGTAAGTTCTTCAAATGGTTGCTTTTTGGTGTTGGGAAATTCGGCACATCGCATTTTCAAAATCAATTTTTCCCAGCTTTGCACTCCCAATTTTCATGCCACTAATGTTTGTTAGCCCTGTCATCAACTTAATATTTACGAAAATTGATGACCAAAATGATGTGAGAGTTCATCTTTCATGTAGTTGAAAAGTGCGTTTTGTAACCGTGTGTCACATTACTCTACCACCGTTCGTGTCTGGACACTGTACAAAGCTACCGTTGGATCTGTGCTTCAAGACCAACCTTTATTGCCACTCGTACTTTATGGGGAAAGATATGTCTTCACCAGATGTCGTAAATATTACGTCACTGTTGATACTTCTACTGTTTATTGCATCATCCTTAAGATTGCTCTCCGTTTTGAATAACGGTGGACAACATCTAATATAGAATCAATGAAGTAAGAGGAAAGAGTTGAACGAAGAATCTTTCTGTTCAGTTCGAAGCCACCGCTACTTTACCAACTTCCCATTTTATGATTGCCTATGAAGATTTGAAGCTGCAGATTTTTGGTTGAGAAGCCGAAGTCTAATTTTTCTTGTCTGTAATGCAAATGTAATTCCATTTCGTAACGCTAGCACCTACGGAACCCTATTGTGACCAAGGCTATATACTGGCGCCAGTCGCCATTTCTTCAGATGGTGTCACACCTTTCCTATCCACAGCCGAGTTTGTATGACTTGGTGAAACATTCAGAACAAAATATACAGCCTCAAAAAGCTCAAAGCTTCCTCAGTAGCAGCCTTAGTCGAGCCCAAGGCCCCGAATCCAATTTTCAAATCGAGATACAATTCGCTTTCCAATTGCCTTTCGTATGGAACAAAAATCATGGAAATGGGATGAAATCTACTCGAGTTACTCGCAAGAAACACTTATGGCCCTTTGAACACTCACATGGCTCTCGCACAGCATAAGGGTTTGTGTGAAAGCTCAACTCGAAAAAAATTGAAATAACTTTTGTCAAGTTGAGCTGTGACACAAACCTTACTTGATGTGAATCGCACCGAGCTCGATATATAGTTTCTGCTTGATATACTCCCATCTGTTGTTTTGCAAGTTTGATGGGTCTTTCAAATTCCAATATCCGTTCGCTGTATTATCGTTGTCTAACAAAATCAATTTGCCAATTGTAGGTACGATGTGATGGCTGCTCTAACAATCACTTGATAGCCGACAATTTGAATTGGTTCTCGGACATGAACGGTAAAAAGAATATCGAAGACATTTTGGCGGAAAAGGGCGAAACGGTGAAACGAATCGGACTGGGCGAATTCGTTGAGGAAATAGCTGGTGATCATCAGATGACAATTGAGAGTAAATAAAACACACAGCACACGGCAGACTGTTTATAGATATTATGTAAATATGGTCTTTCTTTTGTATATTCAATAAATTGTTCATAATAATAAGTACAAACGATCAAGTAAAATAATTTAAAATTATTGTGGCACTTTTCGACTAAACGTTAAAATACAAAATGTCGTTGTGGTTGGTTGTTCCTTAATCTAAAAACAAAATATTTTATTGCTCTCGGGGTCATTTCATCATCGTTGACACACCTTTTAAAAGACCACCGATTCAGATAAAACAGCAATTTACGGGCTTACAAAAATATTGAATGTTGACCGCATGAAAACGACTTGATGATAATAGAATATTTATGGGGTTTACTGTGTTGCAGTTTTGAATGGTTCCGGTTTAATCTCAAAATGGAGATCAAGACTTGGAAACGGAAGAGTACATTGGTCATCTGGTATACAGAAAACGTGTGAAATATATGCAAGCTGAGAAGGCTACAATCTGAAGTTCGAATATTTCAGGTAATTTGAAAGAAGTAGTCAGCGAAAGATTTGTTTCTACGACAACGACTGGTTCTGGAAAGTTGTGTCAAGTTATTTTTCGACTCTTATGGTATGTCGAAACAAATTGCTGGGATTCACACTCTTATTCGCTGTGATTCTGATTCATGAACAGTCAGCTAATTTTTTTCTTTTTGATTAAACTGCTCTTTTTCCCCATTTTCTGGTATTTAGTTAGACTATTTGGGACACATCTTCTTGATCATTAGTCGATTTGAAAACTTCAAGCCAGAGCTTCGTGTAAAATTCGGAACAACCTGGAGTATTTTCGATCCTCATAAGGAACCGGGTTGAAAACTATGTCAAACTTTTCTGTTGTCCAGCTCGAAAAACATTTATTCTACGAATTTTGGATTTGAGCTCTGGGACGGTCCTAGAGTGTAGCCATAGTGTATATCTCAGCCGTCGAACATCGTACAAAACCAAATTAGTGTGAAATCGAAGATACAATAGCTCAATGTCTTTGAAAAATTGGTTGGAAGGTCTAGCTTGCGTCAAAAGTTGAAGATTTTACTTGTGAGGTACGACAGGCAATTTTACTATTACATTTTTCGTGGGGCTTCAAAATTTGACATCAATTTGGATTGTTTTCGATGTTCGACGGTTGACACATTCACTAAGGCTACACTCGCTAGAGCCGTCCAAAAGCTCAAACACAAAAGACGTAAAACCAATGTTTTTCGTGCTGATTAATGGAACAGTTTGGCAAATGTTTCCAATCAGTCCCTTATGAAGATCGAAATTACGCGTTGGCGTTCGGTCTATCAGGTTTCAGTAATCAGGTCATTTCATGTCAAATCTTATTACATCAGGTTCAGGTCCAACTTATAGGTTCAGGTTTTCATTTTCTCAGGTATAATTTCAGGTTTTAAAATCTGACCTGTTCCGAGTTTTACATTGCTTATGGATTCAAATTGTCCGTAAGAAGTTGGTCACAAATCCGAATTGCAAATTCGTTTCGTGAGAATGTTTCGGGTGCAGTTTGAGCTAGAGACTTTTGGTTTTATGAATGAATGGATGGATGGCATAATTGATTTGTTTCTATTGCGACGAAACCGGTCATACTTCACTGCAATCATTTTTAGGTACAGTTTTGAGCCACCGATTTCGTCACAATAAAAATAAATTTTCCGATAAAGTATCGAGGAATATTTAAAAAGAAATTATTTAGGTCGACTACGCACGACCTCCTGGGCTGATGAGTTTTCAGTGATGTAGTCAGTTAAAGTCAGTTAAAAGTACAGCATTATTGCCAGAATGCGGCACGTTACGACGGCAGAGACTTAAATTAATATTGCCGTGAGGACGAAAAAGTTTTCATTTGATTCAAACGTTTTTTTCTTCTACCCATAACGCTACGCAATAACTTCCTAGCAATCGATCGATTGTTGCAACATTCTAATTCGGCGTACGTTTCAATCCCATTCTTTGGCTTAAACCCTTTTCGGCTTGCTGACTATAGCATAATCTAATCCATTGTATTCACGATGTCCGAGTACCTCGTCGCCCGAAACGGAATTCAGTGAAGTGGTTGGCTTCCTTAGCACACCATATCCTAAATAGCTGTCATCAGCTAAACGACATGGTGAAATGTCCGGACCAATAATTTCGTAATCATTCGCTGTGTTGGTAGACGGTCTCACTGCAGCGGAATTGATTGTCACTACAGTTTTATAATCACTAGAAGTCCTAGTTTTTGTGGGAAAAAATTCTAATCGATCGTAATTGTCGTCGAACATGGCCACATCCGGTTCAATTGGTGAAATGACTAATCGTTTGTCACAGCCATCAATCTGAGATTGTGTGCGTTGCCATGCAAAGTCGACAATTTCGTCTTCCGGTGTGGTTATTCGTTCGGTATGTTTTATGTCGTCGATGCCTCTGGTTCTCCACGCATTCGTTATGGTCTCGATTGATTCATAGTCACGTTCATCGTTGGTCTTACTCTCGTTTCGTATTGGTAGCTTGGGCGGCACTTCTGTATCGGATGTTGGAATGACTAACGACAAAAGAGTCTTATTCGATTCAGATGCAGGTGGCGTTTTTAGAACGATTGTGCCCGATTTTATAGTTTCGGTGGATAGTGACAATGATTTTGAATGCTTCTGTGACTTTATTGAACGATTTTCATTGTCCATTGCACCCAGAGATTTGCGCGGTGGCTTGTGAGGCGTATGTTTAATTAATGGAATGGAACTAGACGATGTTGACACATTGTTCAATGAATCGTTTGATGACAAGAAACCCCGAATGAGATGTCCGCTTTGATTTAGATCACTTTCGGAATGGCTATGATGATTGGGTGATGGAGGCAACGGACTTCGGCTTCCTGCTTCCATGGACAGAGCCGCATTCAATTGATGCTCACCACAATCCAAACTACCAATGCTATCGCCGCTAATTAATTTCTTCATTGACTTCATTTTCGCAGCCATGCATCGAAACACTTCCTGTGGATTGGAATGTTCCAAACTAAAGACACCCTCACCCGTATCACACTTTCTTCCAGCCTCAAAAGTAAATTTCCCATCACGATATCCGTATTTTCTAATATATCGGTAAGGCCATTTTGCAACGATGACATTGTTCTCTTCCATCGACTTGAGTTGCAATTCCGTTGTGGTTAAATGCAGCACATACATTTTCGCTTCTAAATGACACTTAACGGATGTGTCGGACAAATGAAGTCTTATGGTAAAAACGCCATCGCTGTACGATGTACAATAGAGATCATTGTCCTCTTCGATGACAGAGTGTCGGGGTAATGTGCCCTTGTCCTTAAATGCAACACTTTGTAGGGCATTCACCCATTTTTTGAGATCGTTTTCGTTCAGCGCATTTAGTGTTAACGTTCCACTCTTGGTTACTACATGGATTAGGTTAGCTGGCGCAGGTTCTTGAGTGATTTTGACACAGTTCTCTAATGTTATGATTTTTGGATTTTTGTCGTCTTCTTTGTCGCAGATTTCCAAACGTTCGATACCATGCTGACTGGCTTTGAAAAGTAGGCAATGTTTGTGATTCGGTTGTTTCTGGAAAGAGGAGAAAAAAATCGTTTTACTAGTGTGATGGCATGGCGTGAGCTGCTTCAGTAAATTAAATAACGTCAGCCTTGAGATATGGGTTGATTACATTTTTACTAAATATTTTATTGTTTTATCATGCATGGAGAGTTATAGGTCGTATATTGTACCGAAACCCATTATCATAAAATCGATTTCTCTTAATTTTGCTACGTTTATTTCAAGTTCACCTAAATTTTTACATTTTCGAAAAAACTGACATGAATTTCTCTAAAAACTTGCTCCTGATGTTCGGGTTGGACTGACTCACTTAATTTAAATTCAAAGCTTCACTTTATAGTTAGGGCACTCATGACAATCATCCAGATAATGGGTGATATGGGTGGTATCAGCTAGACCAATGCACTACAGACCTCGAGGTAGGCTGACAGATTAGAAAATCAAGGGAATGAAATCGGACAGTGTATCAGGCAATATTTCACTGCCTGTGAAAGTAGTGCGTTGAAATTTTATAATTCTTACCCAGAGTATAACAGCGACTTATACGCACTTCATTTATCTCTCCTGTCAGATACCGAATAGTTTATTACTTCCGAGGTTCCAAGCTGTTTATTTGACGAGTGGGGTGTTATGGCCCGAACCGAAGGGGAGGGCAGTATTCCCACTCGTTAAATAAACCTCGCAAGTACAATGCTTAACGTGCTTCTGCTATGTAAATGCACGTAAAGCATATTAAAAGTATTTTTATCGCATCTATTACTTCAATTGATCAAAATATTTACTTCTATTTCTAGAGCAAGAATTTTGCTGTATAAGACCGAGTTAGTTTTCAATTAGTTTTTGTCGCTAGAATCGATAACAAATGCATAGACATTCCATCGATTCCCTCAGAATTCAAATTTGTTAAACGGTCTTAGGACGGTAAATAATTTTTACTTTACAAGAGAGGTAATGTAAATCATTCCCTTACTAGTGAAAACCGCTTCCTTCACGTGAATTAATTTGATATCTCTCGTATCACGAATCCGGATTCGATTACTCATCTGATATAGTAACGTACATTTGCGATTGCGAATATTTAAGATGTGAAAATAAGAAAAAGAACTTCACTAGACTTCAGCCGGTATATTCTTGTTTCTTCTTCATAACAGAATAAGTTCCTAAATTCTTGCTAAGAATGCTTTCGTCTCTCTGTTTGGGTTTTTTTTATTTTGACAAGTGTGGTGTTTGCAGCTCTTGTTGAAGCCGAGGGATGCAGCCACACAAGTCAAAATAAAAATCTTCAAGCCAGAGAGTATTATATTTTACTCGTTAAGCCCTTGAGAAATGAAAATTATCGCAAATCTCATCAGGTAATGAACTTTTTAAGTGAAAAAGACTTCAAATGAAGGTTTTTGTCTTTTTGCCTTCGACCTATTATGCTTCCTTAGCCAGCGACTTCGTGCCTTAGTAAATGATCTCATTTGTTGTAAAGGATGAAACTGTATCTCAAAATAAGAAATGATTGTGTGCGACTATATGAATTTTGACAAATAAAGAATTGAATTGAAAAATTGAATCAGGTAATGAACCATTTCCGAGTGTTGCAGTGCGCAAAATATTTTGTTTATTTATGCTAGAGGGCGCTTATAAATGACGTCACGCTATCTTAGAGACTTTTAGACACCCCTTCCCCTCATCAAACCAAATGAGTCGATACTGATTCAAAGTTGTTAGGACTGTCACATTTTATTGAACTCATACTGCGTGACGTCATTAATGAACGGCTTCTTATATATGATGACCATGACTGTCCGCATTGGAATAAAATCCGTATATGAATTTCCAGCAGATTCTTTGCAATTTGAACATTTACTATTTAAACGAGAATTGAAGAGAAAAAAGTGCGAATTACCTAGTAGACGATAATTTATTCAAAACAACCGTAGTCTCGGTCGTAAGTGTTACACACCGAAACATAAAAAAGCAACAAAACACTAAGCGGACTTACACTGATAGAAAAATAATACACGTGCTGGATGTAGTGATTCAGGACGCTATTTTGAGATCGTTCGTGGGGTAGGGTCGAGTCGCATGTACAAGTTTGAAAGTCTTATACTTATTATGCGTCTATCCCTCACGTCTGCTATCTTCTATACGTTTTGGATGTATGATTCAATTTAGCAAAACATACGTATACATTCACCACCTTCCATACTGTACGTATTACATACATACCTGGCTAGTATGCTATGCATATTTGACGTTAACTATACGTAGCTGACGCTAACTACAAAAATATTCTACGTATGCCTCAAAAAGCTTTTTCTCAACTCGGTGACAAAAAGTAGAACTTTTGTGGCTTTATTGAGAAAAACGTTGTATGTAAATCGGTGATAAATGATTTTCTGTGCTTTGTTTACATGGTTATGGTTTCGTCTCATTTCAGTTTTTCAGCACAGAAAACGTCGTTCGTGATTCGTGATGAAAGCAGATTTTTTCGGTACACGTCGTGAGCTTGTCCTCAGCTCCGGTTGCATAAATTACTATTTTATCAGTGCAGCTTCTTTTTTTCTTTAAATCTCCTTAATTACAAAGTTAAACAGCGCCGCTGATCTAATTCCTGGTAAATGCGATGTGACAATAAAAACAATTAGAGAATTAGTTTCCGAATCTAGTTTTGCACGTGAACTTTATATTTATAGCTGAACGGAATGAGAGACACTTCTAATGAACAATGAGAGGAAAAAATCGTATTATAATGTGTGAATGAATGGAAACAAATTAAAACAACGCTAAATTAAGTATAAGAATAGTAGTTTATGCAACAAGTTGCGAAAACTGGTACTTTTTGTAACTAGATGTGATGTTACCAAACGAGCGAAGCGACCAGATGCAAAACGTGGACTTTTGAAATGCAGAACATGTACCATAACCCATAACCCTCGTCATATTCAGTTTATGAACGAAACAACGCTTCACTGCGTTTATATCTCAATAGCCGAATGGTTAAAGGTTTTGCTCGACAAACTTTCAGCTTTGGTTTCGGGGGTTCGAGGTTCTGTCGAAGCAGGATTTTCGTTTAAGGCTGATGGAGCTAATGCTTCAAAAAGAGTATGACAAACAGTATATCGATAGTTCCATGGTTGTACACGTTACATTTTTAGGCGTCGTATACACAAATGACGTCACGTTTTTTCAGTACTGGCAGCAGAATATAATCATTTATAACTCGGCAATTAAGAACTTTTTCGAAGTAATAGTATGTCCTACTCACCATTTAGGAGGTGTATTTTGGCGGCTAGGACACATTATCAACTGAAAAAAGTTTACAAATTTCGGATAACAAGTGATTCTAGTCGGCTGACAGCATTCAAAAAATGTGACGTCATTTGTGCACGACTCCTAATCCTATGTCATGGCACTGCGAATTCTTCTTGTTCGTCAGTTTTTTATATCCACTGCTGAATGTAAGCATATTCTCTCTCCTTCCATTTTGATCGATCCTTTGTTACCATTTTGTGCCTGCTGCTTGTACGATTGAGTTGGTCCATTGTCCACCTTTCTGGTATCCTGTACCTCGTTTTGTGGGTGGTTTCCAGCTCATGTTGGTTTGCGTCCAACGTTCGCCTGTCATTCTCGCGACGTGTCCCTCCCATTTCCATTCAAGAGACACTTTTCTTTCCCGAGGGGTGACACACTTCTTTAGACTAAAAATGGAATAAATCGCATGAGACTAAATGGCATTTGCCGTCCTCTGTGATGTCCACCTTAAATTTTCTTTATTTTGACATGACATCATACGGCTAATGGACCCACTTGAACTTATCTATTCAGTTTTTGTAGATTAGGTCCAAGAATAGCGTCACACCTCGTTTTTTCCATGACATCAACGATTTTGGTTTGCTGTCGAATCCATTGATTCGCCTTCTTGTCTGCGAGTGAAACCACAATCATACTTCGCGAAACTCTCAATTTGTTGTCAGGCGATTTTGTCAATGTTAGAGTTTCCGCTTTCATATGTGAGCGAGGGATGGACACACGAATCGAACACTCTACGTTTCGGGCTGGACTTACAACTCAACTCCGCAATGCGTTTAAAAACTGGTACTGTCGACTCCACACCGATTCCGTGGCTGCACGTTATGTCAAATATACCGCCACCGGAACTAAGACGGTAAATGAAAGTTTTGATATTGCTGAGGCGTGGAGACGTTTCTGGAATCAAAGTCCCTACTTCTCAAACAAACATCTTGTCGACCATCCGGCGCAAAAAACTTGAAGGTTTCGATCTGCCGAGAAGGGAATGGAAAATGCTCAACCGTTTCCGGTCTGGACACGGTTGCTGTAATGAGCAAATGTACCGGTGGAATTTTTGTGAATCCCCACTGTGTGATTGTGATAGTAATGTGAACCAATCGCTGAATCACATCTATTGTCCGTCTCGTCGCTTTGAACATGGTTTCGTATTGCTGCATCGCGTCATCCCAGAAGGCGTAGAATCGAGGGGTAATTCACTGGCTAAAATGGTGGCAATTCAATTCCTTATTTCCTTGTCAATTCCTCGTGTTTTGACTGCCCACTTCCTTATTTATATGGCATTTACTCGTCAATTCCTTCGAGGGTGGCAATTCAATTACCCTAGTGCGTAACCCCTCGCGTAGAATGGATAAGGAATTTGGATGTGGAAATTTTAAGAGAAAAGAAATTGATTTGTGACTAATTATGCTATAATGAAGAACTGAATTTTGTAAAGTCAATGTAACAACCCATACGATTAATAAAAAACATAAGGGGGACCCGTACGATGTTTCTTCCAATCAGTTTATTTAAATTCATCCCTTGTTAAAATTGCTTACAGCAATTTCGAAAGCCCCGTCCGAAGTCTCATTTATAAGCTGAACTCTGAAAAAACAGACAGACAGACGGACATTTTTTAAAAGCTGATTTGGCATCTAGGGATGATACCAGAAGATTTGCCCCTACTCCGAAAGTCGGAATCGACGTGTTACAAACGTAAGAGTAAAGGCATCAGACCCCCGTACTTCGTACGGGTCTAAAAAAGCCAACTGCTACGGGTACAAGTCCCCTTATTTATACATCTCTTTGATTCTGTCGATGGAAACCATTTGTAATCACAAATTCCACTGTCACATAGAATTACCCATGTATCAAAATCCATTTCGTCACTAACAATCAGAAATAACCACTTTTCGTAACTAGTGACAAAAAGTGAAAGAATCAGTGATAAAATCACATAACTCAAATGATGCTTGAAAAAGTTCTCTTTTCGCAGCGCCGTTGCAGAAAGTATCCATATACAATTTGCTTGTGTATATTACCAGATAGACTCGTGTTTGAACACAAAATTTTTTTCTCTTTTCTCGAAAAGAACATGTTTTCGTATGGACAATATTATTATAATATTAAGCAGAAAGACTTTAAGAAATAAAATCAATAATTTTTTGTTTATTCCGTGGTTTATTCGAAGTTTTTTTTTCTTTCTTTCTCCCCTTCTGTATATGCATTGAGAAAACCAACATCAACATAGAGTCCAATAATGATATGCAGAAACGTGTTAATTAAATTTAAATTCATAGAAAAGATTTGCCATTCAGCTGTGTTTGAGATTTTCGAAGCCTTTTATAGACATTATATTCACGGCATAAAAATGGTTTTTGTTTCATTTAGTCGTTTGTTAAACTGTGTTCTCACCACGAAATTGATGTTTTCATTAAGTGGTGTGGTTTTGATGAATTTTTCTCCCATTCCACTGTAGAGGATTATCATTCATGTTAATATTTACATTTCAGCGTTACAAAAATAACAAAACAAAGGAGAATGTAGGAGACAGACTTCTTGAAAATGTTGGTTTATCAGTTGAGAAATGAGTTTTTTTATTCTCGTTCACTTCTCCATTCGACTTTGCTAATTTGTGCGGATATTGAATTCTTAACAATAAAATTAAGAGTTCCACTCAGTATAATATGCAGACGGTTTTACTAGGAATAGGTTTGAACAATAATTTTGATAAAATATTTTATATTTTACACAATCGTTCCTACAAAGAAAGAAACGAGAGAGAAAAAACCGAATAACCGCAACTGTCTAGTCTAAAGATGACAGCATTAAAGCTTTAAACAAGTTTCCAGTTTGTTTCTTCGACAGTTTTCTTTCTACTTTTTGAATATTTCAAAAACTTTTTTTTCTTCTTTCTGTATTTCAATTTTTCAAAGGTCCCGATGTTGATTTATGGTGCGATCAATAAAATATACTATGAATTGGCGTCATGGTGACAAAATTATTTAGTGAATAGTATTCTGGGTGGCTTATCATGCTGGTATTATTCTATCTATTGTCCTGAGCTTTGACTATTTTGACTATTTTTTTTGTTGTTGCAGTTTTTCGTAACCTGAGCAATATTTCAAGGTAGTGTAGAAATGAGATCCTCCAATTTGAGTCCGTACGTATTAGGATAATGAACTTTGGAGAGAGTAGGTAGAAAATAAAGTTCTGCAGAAGGTGTTGTGATCAAGACCATTATCCAGTCGATTAAAAATGCCTTAATTTATGCGTTGCTTTTTGATGTCGGTAAAAAATAGCCCGTCCCCAGAAGGTTGAACACACTTTCCTTCGACAGAAGATGTAATTGTCGATGTATTCTTAAATATTAACACATTGAATGTGCTACATACAATGTGAATGTATACACGCACATCACATATTGATTGCTATTTGCAGAATTTTTGTACATTTCGCGAGAAAAATTTTTAGCAGAACCTTTTTGAAACGGATAGTCTTTTACTATCAATAGCATCAACGCAAATTGAGAAAATAATTTCTCATGCATTTTCTTCTGCAGTTTCGTTTCAGCCCTCGCTCACCGGCCCTTGGTAAATACTTCGAGTTTCCAGGTTTCCTCAGTGGAGTGTCGTTTCTATAGGCCAGTCTTAGGGACTGGAGCGAGCCGAAATTGTGTTTGTAAAATTTATGTGTGCAAGAGCCTGGTTAACCCGCCACAATAATGGACTTGTGACGTGAACAGTTTTGCGTAACAGAACAAATATTTATAAAGTGTTACGATTTCGTAACAAAATGTCGGTGACGCCATTTTAATTTGGACATGATAAACGCGTGATCGACATTAACGCGTGTGAAAATAGTTGCAAAACTATTGAATTGATTTAAAAGAAAGACCCTGGCTGATCAAATCCACGCCACAAATTGGGATAAGAATTCCTTAGAAATAACAACAACATTTTCTGCTCCAGACTTCTCAAAGACCTGATGGTATGGACCATAGTCCCCTGAAGTAATGACAAATCTGTTTCATTGGATGTGAGAATAGATAGGGCCGGATTAGACTAAGGACGCTACTTAGGGCTCCATGCTATGAGCAATTTTAGGCTGTACTTCGTGCTGGGTATTTCGATATACAGATACAACAAAAAATCTCAGTTTCTATTCAAAATTGTCATTCGGCATACATTCTTTCAGTAAGAAGAATTGCTGAAACTGAAACAGAAGTAAAAGTCAGGCCGGGACTGGCCATGTATGGCTAATTGGAAAATGACAATTGCGCTTTTCTGAATTCATTCAATTTCCTGTATTGGCGCCTTTCAGATGTGTCTTTTGGCGCTTTTTCTTCAACTCAAGCGCCTTTTGTGGCTACATTCCAAGTGCTTTTTCTTACATTTCACAAGAGCTCCTGTCACGAGCCAGTCCGGCCTTGGTAAAAGTACGTGACCTGATCTGACCTACACTTACGCAAAACCTGATTTCTTCTTGAATGACCTGACCTGACAGGTTAGCTAAGCTTTTAAGTCGAAAAAAAATCAAATTCAATTCAGGTAAGGTCACACTTTTCTCATTCCTAGTTAGATCAGGCCAATTTTCGGAACTTAGCTAGCTCAAACTGACCACAATTTAAAAACTTCTGGTTTAGGCTGAGGGTTTTTTCGCTATTCTCAGAGTATGTTGACTCAGCCATAGAAGGTTTAAGCTTGATCTGGGTCAATGGTGCTAAATGTTACCATGAAAAGGTTTACGGGTCTCAAACAGGCCGAAGGCACATTACTTTGTGGACAAAGTTGCTATAAATTCCGGTTATAATGATTAAACGTCTCGTAAACAATGCTGAGACCAATAGATCTTCTTTGAAAAGTTAACAAAAATGTAATAATTTATCATGTGTCATAAAATAAAAGCGAGAATTTAGATATCGTAACATTTCAAATTAACATAAGTTCTAAAATGCCTTCTTTTTCTTTTTCTAAATGGTGGTAGGTATAATACCATTCAGTTCTTCGAATGTCTTTATCTCATTTGTACTCGAAATCAGAATAATAGCTTCGTTCGTTCATAATAAATCCTTTTTGTGAACAATATGTCAGTTCACGTATGCAACAGAGTTGTAAAAAGAAAAATTCTTCATATAAATGCCAACGATGATCACTACAGATAGAAATCAATGAATTCGGGTGAATAACCGCCATCAAAAAATTGGGGTTTAACAAGTCATAATGTCAATTTCGTATGATGTTCTTTTTTCAACGTATTGTAACGATTAAGAACGAATTGTTGAAGAGGATCAAGCAATACAGACAAACACAGAAACCATTCGAACTTAAGTGCTGGTAAAATGTTTATGACCGTGCGTGGATTGCTGTGTACATTCGGTAGAGCAACTAATTAGCACGCATTTTCGTTCACCTCACATGTTTCATGCGGTAGTAGTTCATTGATAGTTATAGGTCATTCACACATTCTCATTAAATACACGGCAGATTATACTTTACAGTCGAATGAGAAATAAGAAATCTAATTATCATTAAAGTGAAGTTTTGAATTACGACTTCATTCAGCGATTTAAATTCTATGCAGTGAGTTCAGTGTAGTTTGGTAAGGCTCGCTAACGGATCGTGTTGGAAATGAACCCGATTTTTTCTTTGATCCGATTTTTCTTTGACCCGACTATTCGGGTAGAAATCGCTTCAAACAAAATTGGTCGGATTTGACATACTAGCAAGCCTTAATTGGAAATTGATTCCTGAACTGGAAGACAACAAAGACTAATAGAAGCTGATAATCATTAGTGGCGAACGAGTAGGCAGAAAAAAATTCGGGTCGACCCGATATTTTTCTGTCTTGAATTTTCAGGTCAGAATCAAATCAAAAAAATTTAGGTTAGGTTTGACCTGTTAACGAGCCTTATTTGGTGGGTCTTATAACATGTCTAATGACAATCCTACTGCCAAGTGTGGCTGACTACCGAAACCATACTTGAAATGATTTTCAAATTTTTCATGATTTATCACCTAATTTACCTGAAAGGTGCACAAATGACTTTATGCTTTCTCCGTGCTGTTATCAGAAGTATATCAGTAATGATTCTTTTTAACAATATGTCCGAATTTTACCCACCTCCTATTTAGGGAGTTGATTGATTCATGGAATGTCAGAATGTACAGAGCATCAACGTAGTCAGATATAGTCTTTTCAGCACCGATTCCAATTTCTATTTCCTCGGTTAACACAATTTCACTTGTGCTTTCTTACCATCTCGCTATGTTTAATTAAATTGTCTTAATCATAACAGCACTGATTTTGCTTAAGTTACATAAGAAAAAATTTAAACACAAAATATTATTTCCAATCGATTGAACACATCAGTCGAATCTAACCACTTAAATTGCCGCAAGATCGAATCTTTACAAGTAATATAATTCTATAACTCGTGTAGAGAGTGAGTAGACAATGGATTTCTGAGAAAAAATTTTTTACGTTCCTCAATTTCTGCATGAATATTCAATGATCTCTGGGAATTATTGCAAGAAATCAAATATTTCTGTTTATGAGCCGCTCTTCGACATCGTTCAAAGACATCCGAAATTATGCAGTGAAGACTAGTTTTTTAAAACAAAAAACCATCATGCGGCTGTCGAGTAAGGACGCCTTTTTCAGAGTCTTTTGAGCAACAAAAATTGGCGTGGGACGTTATGGAAAAGTTAGTGAATAGTAAAAAGCCATTATAAGAGCATTTCTGAGTCTCAATCGTTATCCTGTTGGAGACGGTTAGCATACCCACAGTATTTGTAGGCCCGTTCGAAGTACGAGGGTGTAGCTTTCACTCTTAACTGTAATGCTAGGCAAGTCGCCTTTTCAAACAATATCCAGATGTTCAGGCTCTGAATGACCTTTAGTGCTAAAATATTGAACCCTAAAATAAACAGCATCACAGGATAGGAACTTAGAAACCATAGAGTCCAAGTCCGTCGGCCATACAGTGAAGGTAGAGTTTTTGGCTGATATCGCAACTAAATTTCATCCGAATTTCTTGAACTTTTTTTGTTCAAAAGGTAATGAAGCGCGTGAAGCGGTGGTGAATTTTATCCCGAGTTCAATTTTTAAATGGACGGATTTAAAGATCCAGTGTTCCAGAGTATCTTTTATCGGAGTGCCTTTTATGAACTAGCTAGTTTATGTCGTCGTACATTACTCGTACGGGGCCTTATCTAATCTACTACTTCTTTTGATCAAATCAACTTCAAAAAATCGATTTCAAATCTTTTGCCTCAATTCTTTGAACATACATTTCGCTAGATGAGACCAAACTAATAACCGGATATTTTCATTTATTATGCGTCGTTCTTAGCAAACGTTTGTTCTATTAAATCTAGAAACCCCAACCCTCTTAATATGTAACCAATATTTCGTCGCCGCAGTTATTTGTAAGAAATATAAAACTTAACAAATAACGTAATTAATATCAACAAAAACTCAGACCATTCCTACATTGAATGTCCTTAGCCATAATTAGCTATGACTATAATGAAGACGTTTTTTCCGTAATGTGTACAAAAGGTAAATTTACATAAAAAATTTCTTCTCATTAAAATTTTTACTAAATTTTCCGTATGAAAGATGAGAAAGTTCGCCAGACGAACTAGCATGTCTGTGGAAAATGCCGCAACGCTTTTTGGGTTTATTCAAATATTACGTCGTCGTATGTCAAGCTAAAAGTAATATTCGCCATCGCACTTTCAGCGCCCCTCCAAAAATATGAAAAGCAATTTTTTTACACAGATTACAGTAACGAACGCTTCAATAATTCAATGAGAAGTTTTCTAGTCACTGCTGATATTGAGAAACTTGGTGAAAAATTGATGGAGACATGCTAAAGTGAATCTTTGTTCGGATTACTATGAAAACATAATTAAACGTGAAGACGCGGGTTGGGCGAGCGAAATTTTCTGAATTCAACACTACATCTGACTAGGCATGTCTGATAAATCATTCAATAATCGATAATCGATTACTATCAACTGATGATCGATTCATATCGATCGATAATCGAATTATCGCTTATCGATAAGTGTTTGTTATGAAAGCAAGGTCTATTTTAGGGAAAAAAATTCCCAAAAATTTATTGAAATTCCGAAATTTGTGTTTCTGTTAAATCTTCTAAAATACCATCACAATTGTATCGTTTCAGCTCATTATGAGCCGCTCACAACTAAAAAAGCCGTGAAAACCACAGATGGACTACAGTGAGTCCTCTTTTTAGAGAAATCAGCAAAAATTAATAAAAATGTCAGGAATTTTTGGGGATTTGATTCCTTTTAAATAGGTCCTGTGTGAAAATATGCCTTGAGCTGTTGTACGGTACTATGGTCTCCCCTAAGCGAGTCGGATCTGAGAGTATGACTTTTCCCCAGATTCATCATGTGAAGTCTGAGTCTGAGTGCAATGCCTCAAACATATTTACAATGCTTCGAACATATTTACAATGCTGAACTCAATATTATATACGATCGCAACAGGGTTACTCATCAGAGGAGAAAAATATACATTTCGAATATGGAAATAATCTCGGTTTAATATTGTTGAGTTGCCTGATATTTGTTATCCTTATCCCGCACAAGTTAACTTCGATTCCAAGAAATGGTTTTTTTTGTTTGTTTATTCAAAATTATATCTACGAAACTCATAAAAACTGTACTCATCCACTCAATTACACAAAATAAAGTCAAAAAGAAAACTCAGAAATTGTGAATGTGTGTGTACACAATAAAAGATAAAATTTGCCAAACAAAAGTAACTTGAATTTCACAACAATATTATGGAACATTATAATGCGAATGAGAAAAGATAAGCGGATCTAGAAAAGAAGAAGTGAAAAACCAAGTGACTTTATCATCACCCGTTTATCATCATTGAAGGCATTTCCTGTGACATTCTGAAAATCCCATGTTAATATATATTATGTATAAACGAGTTAGCGAAAATGGAAGAGAAAAAAGACAGTAAATAAATAAAGAAATAAACTCAAATCCTTGAACTAGAAACAATTCGTTAACCAGAATTTTCGCACACAAATGAAACAAATAATAATCAAACAGACACTTAGGAGAAATATGAACCGTCTTTGGATGGTACTTCTACAGGAAAAAAATAGGTAGAAAGGAAAACAACCGACAGATCTATATAAGTAAGATGCCAAACCATATAAACATTGAAAACAATAAAATCAAAAAAATGCTTTTTTACGATAAGACGACACATTGATGCATCGACAAGAGTAAGGTCCCACCTTTTGGATGGGTCAGATACCTTAACTATTTATATTACCAGTTTTTTTTTTTTAGTTTAGATTCAATTTTGTCAGCTGGCAAGTACAAACTTCGAATATAAGTATGATTGAGGTACTCTGTATAGCAAGAACTACTTTGGTAGTGAGACTTTCGATCAAAAGTGATATGGTACTGTCTACAAATGACGTCTACCAAAAGGTCGGAATTTTCAATAAATAAGACTTATAATTTGATAGTCAACTATCAACTTGATATTAGTTTGTTAGCTAGCTATCAAATTGGTAGTTAGCTGTCAAAATTATTAGTTGAATTTCAAGTGTGATAGTTGGCTATCATATAGATACTAAATGTGGTAGTTGGCTATCAAATCAAATTGTCGACTATCATCTTGTTACTTGAAGCTACGAAAGATATTTACAGAATGAATGCTGCGCATCGACTGATGAAAATATTCTTACTTCTGTTTGTCCTATTTCTACAATATGTTGGTTCAATAATGTTTGGACTCATCAAAGTATTACGGTTTCATAGGCCAATTGTCAGATGAGAAACAGTTTATGCAAGGACGCCTTTCAGTCAATGGAATAAGTGATATAGATATAGCACTTTTGATATGAACGTTGAAATTTGATT
>JANTFA010164416.1:0-10101 GCA_026413405.1 Phytosciara flavipes
CTACGGCATGTCCATAAACACTCGACATTTTTTTATACAGTCAATGTTACCGTTACTGTTAGTCCATTTCGACCCAACGAATTAACTGTATAAAAAAATGTCGAGTGTTTATGGACATGCCGTAGAACAATTTTTTACTCAAAATAACATGAATAATCGGTAAGAAATAAAAACTTGCTCATTCTCAACCCTTTTTTTAAATCAGTTTTCTTCACGGTCGACTATGGGGGAGGATCTAGTTGGCAACTAAGTAAAGTGGTTTCGTACTCCTCTTGGGTCCCAAAACTCGGATCAGACGTCATTTCTTGGGTACCCAAGAAAAAAACTTTATTTTCGTTCAGGGAAACCGTGCGCACTGTACCTTCTTTTCACTTAAAAATAAAACAATAAAAATTATCAACGAAATTTTATTAGAGACGGTAACATGATTGGTTGTGATGATGATAATGATGAAAACAATTTTCTATTTGCTTTCTAATTAATAGCTCGATGCCCGTCGGAACTGATAAATTTGGCAGCTGTTAGTTAAATTTACCACGTCAAGTCTGTGGTAGCTTCGAAGCTAGTTTTTGCAGTAAATTTAACTGACAACACTGTTATCTTATCAGCACTGAAGGCAATCGAACTATTTTGTTGTTGTTGTGGTCATTGTTTTTCTTTCATTTTTGTGTTGCTTTAGTATTCCAATTTTTAAAATCAGATGTCATGATTGGTTGAAGTGTGGTTCTCCTTACTGAAATAGTTCCCCTACTGAAATGGTCCCCTTACTGAAATAGTTCCCTGGCTGAAATAGTTCCCTCACTACGCAAAAGTTTTCTTGCTTATGTTAACCTAAAATGATCTGACGAGAATATATTTCGATGATAAGCCAGGATTCATTACCTAAAAACTCGTGAGATATGCTCGTAAGTCTTATCTTGTTCTTCTTTCTCAGCATATGAACGATGTTACGCATCAAACTTTTTTTTTAAATACATTCTCTTTATATCCACTGCTTCAGTCCTTTTCTTTTAGAAATTTAGTGATTTTGTTCGTCCACCTCTCTGGCAGTCTACCTCTAGATCTTGTGTAAGGTGGTATCCTCCTTGCAATGTGTCACGCCCAGCTCCACTTTAGAGATGCTACTCTTTGCATCACATCGACGAGTCTCATTTTCTGTCGAATCCATTGATCTGTCTTTCTGTCTCTAAGCGTAATTCCAAGCAAACTTCGTTCTTTTCTTTCCGCTCCATATGTTCACGCTGGAAGGACAGTTTCTTTTAGAACACGTACCAATAAGTTGATTCCAATCCACTCTACGCAAAAATTTTGGCAAAAGCTACTTGTAACATCAGTAATTTCACAAAATTTTGATGTGAGAGATGAAGTTGTATACCTTCACAGGCGGATTGTTAAGTTTTTTGCGTTCAGGGTGAGTCACCCAAAACGATATCAGAAACTTTGTAAGCTACGATTGAATTCTTGAACTTCAACAAGCAAACGGAGACTCTTTTAAATTTGTATTCAGCTTAACGAAGAGGGAGTGGGTCAAAAATTTACGAAAAGTGTAGAACGTCATTTATGAAGGCTCCCTAAGTCCAGAAAACTTAATTTAACTTGAAATTAAAACAGAAAAAGTGGCGGCTGATTATTGTGAAAATGAGTCTTTATATTCATGCGAAGTTACTGTACGTTAGATTTCCGTGACATAACTCGACGAAGCGCTCTCTAGTTTTGGAGAGTTGAATTGTTTGCTATATGAGAACGTTACCGTTGCCTAATATCGTTGTGCTTGCAAAAATATTTTCTCATTATTTCAATTTATTGTTTGCTGAATTATTTGTAAAAATCGTTCTGCCATCAACTAAAATCCCAAAAAGATAATTTCTTTTCTTATTACTTACAGATCTAGCATCAAATCAATTGCTTGTAGACTTGAAAAAAACACTTATCCAATCCACTGCCACTGGGACCTGTGAACCATCCAATATACAATCAGCCGACTTAATTCACCCAATTGTATCGAAATCGCCTCTCAAAAACCTTAACTACAAAACAACTACTGCACGTACACACTCACCTTTATGTGGAATTCTAAGGTCTTCATACATTAGTCCATCGAACACTGGTGACAGGTCGAATGAAAGAGGCGCCTTTTTGCTCAATGATGCGCGCCCGTTCAGTGCATTGTACGACATAATATGCAAAGAAAAAGAAATCGAAAACACCATGAGCAACGCCCCACAAACGGAACAATTAACCGAAAAATTGTGGTCGCTGAGTATGGGCTTGGCCGATCGCAATGGATCAGTCAATGGACGAAATGAAAATCAAATCAGTCCAAGTGCAACGGAGACTGAACGAATTTTAGATAGAACCGTTCATTCGCCTACAACGAGTCGAAACAATTCTAAATTTACTGTAGCCTATAAGGATAATCAGGCATCGGATTCCGATGATCACAAGACGCGGCCAGATTTAAGTACCGGTATGGGTGAAACGGACGCAAGGTATGCATTTATTTTGTCTATCATTTTGTATGCGTTAAAATTCTCTTTATGAAAAAGTTGGTCCACCAAGTTGTCCTTCCAAACGTCTCATCAAGAAAAAGTTCACGTTAACCTGTTACAGATCTCATAGAGTTTTTATCTTGCCTGCAAACAACTAACAAATCCTGAGTGACAATGAGAAATCCTTTTTTCCCGAAGAATATTTTTTTCGTAAGATACCGAGAAACTTCACTGTGCTACAGTATACGTCTCGGAACAATGTCTTCGCATGGTATCATAAAATTGATCATTTCATTTCAGCCGTGTGGCACCGCTTTTCATATCTCTGGAGCTGATGCCAACTCGTACTCTTTCATGTTTCAGCACAATATTTTACGAGCATTCACATTCAGTTCACGCATGCAATAAATAATTCTGCGATTTTGATGATCCGCTGTACTCTTGTAATTATTACGGCTCAGGTCCAGGTCGACAGGTTTTTAACTTTGGGTCTAATCGTTTGGAGCTTAGATTAAGAAACACGTTTTATGACAGACTAAGCTTGAGTTAGGCTTCCATTTCGAAAAGCTGTCAGTCGTCCGCAAAGAACATCAGTCATGGTAGCACACCGATTTTTCGAAATCGGCGCGGCGTGACCCTCGGCGTTGGGTCTTAACGACACATTGGACCATTGGTTTCTTCAGAAGACTTTTAGATAAAGTTATAGCGCTTACGCTGACAATTTTTGATGTTTTAGTAAGGAAGAAGTGAAAAAAAATGTCGGTGCCCGCCCTATAACTTTAAACTCTGCATCCTGCCGATTATTTGAACAAAAAAAACATTCTCCAGCTCATTGTCTAAAAGTCTTCTAAAGAATGTGTCGTTTAGACCCAACGCCGAGGGTTACCCTCATTTAAAAAAATCGGTCGGCTAACATGACTGAAGTACATAAACATAGGAAGTAGAGCGGATCCGCCGGATAGCCATTTAAATTATAGATCGCAGTTCGATTTCAGTAATATAGCTGAAATTCACTACAGAAATTGTGCGTCGTACGTTTACCTGATCCGCATTACTTCTTATGTGTATCTACTTTGAGTCGTCCGAACGTTTCGTCACTTGTATTCAACTGAATTTCATTTTTCTTAGGTAGAAATTCAACATCCTAGCAAAACAAAAAATTCATTGCGGTTCATGACCATAATTTCTGTCCTTGTCAAAGTTATTTATCTGCGCAATTACACACGGGCACACATGAGCCAAAAATTCAGTTAGATTCATTGACCTTTCACGTTAGTTAAAAAATACAGTCTCTCTAGGATTAATGCACCGACACGAATTACCAACAATTAACAATAAAAAATCTCTAAAAATAAGTTGAATGGAATTGCGGTGCATGAAAGTTGAATATTTGTGTTTATGTTCAGCGTACTCTTTGCAATCCTTGCAACACTGTTGAGTATTACGGTGCTCATAATTATCACAACCGTAACAGCCGCGAAACTAATGTTTAAATGCTACCACAGTCAATGTAGCCACAATCAGTTTTTACGACTCTTTATGACTCATGCAGGGCAATAACCACGGTAACTACCTATAATCTTTTCAATAGGAACGTGAATGTTTAGTAATAAGTGTCATCTGAGTGTACTGGGGGACCCTCTTGAAATGCGTAGATATTTCATCCATGATTTTTGCCCCTTTTGCATGTTTTTAAATCGATTGACCAACAACATCATAATTTCTAGTTGCGAACTACCCGATTCGACTTTGATTCAAACATTTTGCCTGCACCCTATTGAAACATCATCAGGGTCTTTGTCATTAATAACTGCATCCAACACCAAGCCTCATATTAAGTCACCAACCGATGGCGGTCGACAAGGATTGAGTCAGAATGGTAGTGATTCGGAGAAGAGCAGCAGCGGTGGTGTAGGTAGTAGTAATCTATCCATAAGTCCTACGCAAAATGTACGAACGACTAAAGCTTCACGCTTGCGTGCCGCTGCTCTAGGTAAGTAAAATACGAACTTCTTTACTTCTATTCTAATGCAGAGCATCGTACTCTAACTAATATCACAATTTTGGTTTGTAAAACAAGATTATTGACACCAGCTTGTTATAGTACTGCAACATGAGAAGTTCAACATGACTTTCAGAATATCAAACCAACAATAACTTTAAGGAGCCGTTCATAAATGACGTAACGCTGTTAGGATGTAGGAGAGGTTCAAGAAAACGTGACGGTCGTAACGAATTCGGGGCAATTTTGACTCGTTTTGCGTGACTAGGGAAAGATTGTGTCAAAAAGTCTTCCAAATAGCGTGATGTCATTTATGAACGGCCAGTTAATTATTGAGTGACAGCAACTCTATCGTCCGAAACAACAATCCCGCGTTATGCTGTCACGCTCCAAATAATAGTTTAGTCGTATCAAGTGACCAATTCAAAATTTCGCTAAATATTTCAGACAAAAAATTAAAGCTGAATGTCAACAGTGAACAACGCCAATCGCCAACCACAAGCTCGAGCAAACCGTTATCTTTGAAATCATCATTACCGCAACGGCCTCCAGCGCTTCAACGTTCGAAACGCCTAGTTCCTTCCATTGACGTATCCGTTCAGCAAACACTTAACGAACATGCGATAGTCCCATTGGTAATCGAACAAAAAGCTGATCAAATTGGCGCTGTGAAATTAAACGCTTCTGAACCATATGCCTCTTACAATATTCTAAGCTCTCGTGCAAGAGCTTCTACATTAAAATCCGACCGTCATTCAACGCAAACCGGTTCCGGTGAATCATCAGGCAATCAGAATGTGAGACAGATATGGAGAGCGTTCAATTCAAACAAAAATTAATCATAACTTCATTTCAGTCACCCCATCTGAGTCCCATGGAACCGGAAAAACCTTCGCAACGCAAGTCAAATTTGTCATTATCATCACCATTACCACCATCATTTCCGTCACCACTTCTGAGTCCAATGGAACCGGACAAATCTTCGAAACGAAAGTCAAATTTGAATCGTTCATTGACTGAAGAGTCGACGGATGAAAGTAAGTGCAAGAGGCTCGTGAATGAGGCTCGTGCTCTTTTGTGTGCCTATAGTAGATCTCAATTTCAGAATCTTGTTCTCTTGATTGTTATCATCATTTATTTTAATTTTACTGTCAAAATCCACTAAGATCTCAAAGTCGCTAAATTAAAAGTTCTAACAATACCGTTTCCTTTCCAGATCATCTATCACGTCGTCGTCGGAGTCGACGCGAACCGGAAGGAACAAAATCTCTTATTCCTAGAGTTGAATCGTTACGTTTGAATCGAAAGCGTGACGAGCAAACTACCAGTTACTTACCGCTGACCCAACAAACGTTGCGTCAAAACGACAATGCATCAATTAAAAATAGTTCGGGCAACGGAATGAATTCGCCGATGATGGGACGGGGTTACCGTTCGAGCACTGCGAGCCCAAGAAGTGTAGCTCAAAAATCATCCCATCAAAGTAACGCCAGTGACCATAACACCAGCGACGACGGTACAAGCTTCTCTGTGCGATCAGCACGGTCAATCAGTTCGAATGGTTCTACTCAATCGTCGCTCAGCGACACAAAATATTTGCAAAAGAACAAACGTTTGCTGGAACTGTCCCATAAGATGGAACAAACCAAGGAACGAACTATGGCTGAACTGGCCCAAATTAAGCTAATTACGGCTCGCTGCAACAACAGTTCGGCCGAACTGATTCTGGAAAATGTCTGTGATTTGAAAGAATCCCCGAGTGTGTTGGGCTCGGAGGATCAGCCACTGGACTCCGCAGTGGTTAGTGATAACAATATAGATTCGGTTGAAGATAGTTTGTCGGAAAATCTAGTCATACAAAAACCTTTCCAAAAAAAAGACCGAATCAGCTTCTTCGACGACAATTTTCTAAGCAGCACAGCTGATTCGTCGACCAGTTCGTCGTTCTTCAGAGATCGCAAGCGTTCGCACAGCACCGAAGAGAAATACACTTTCTGTGATGCAGTACTACTTGAGGACGATTATGTCACTATGAAACAAAACCGTCCATCCAGTAATCCGTCTTCTGATATGCATTTGGCACCGAGAAAATCTCTAAATTTAAGGCGTAAAAGTTCCGAAGACGGCACCGCTGCCACCAATCACATCGTGTCAATTCTGAAGAAGAAGGATCACAACGAATCGAGCTCGGCGTCAAGCAATAATGCCTCACCTGTCACATTTTCCTCTAGTGTCGTTGACACTCCGACACGTAGCGCCTCAAGACAGGGAATTTTGAAAAAGCGAAGCTCATTGGATGAGAGTCGGTACAGTCGAAGTCATTCGCCTGACGAACGTTCCGTTTTGATTCGTACGCCGCGGCGAAACAGTTTGGAAGAACTACAACATGGTATTCTGAAGCAACGCAGCTACGACAGTAAAACGGATTTGTCTGTACAAAACGAACCTCATGGAATTTTAAAGAAGAAGGAAAATTGCACCCCGTCGGAGACATACCCAAAGCACGTGTCTATTTCAGAAGCGGTTATATTGGCTGCCGCCGAACTGTGCAAAGACGCTGTCCGGTCTGATGATGAAGAAAGCGAAATCAGACCGATTTTGAAACAAGACACACCAACCATTAGCACACCTCGGCCAATACTGAAGAAGAAATACTCATCAGAATCAGAAGAAATTCGACCGATACTGAAAACATCACGAAAAAGTAGCCGCGAAGAATCAGATAACGACGACCATGTCCGGCTGGCAAGGAAAAGTGATTCACCGGCGAAACGGCGCAGTTTTTGCGATCCATTCGAAGCGAATGTGGTGCTGGAACGCAGCCGATCGATGGAGAATCACGATAATGAACGATCTACTGTGTTTGTTCAGCCAACATCGTTGGCAAGTAGCGAGAAGCCGTTGGTGTCCGTCGCTGAACGAATAAAGAATATGGAGATGGTGCTCACCGGTGATAGGAGTGCGATGAACCGACGTGAAAGCAATCGACAGCGCTTTAAGACACAACCAGTTACCGTCAATGAAATCAGCTGGTGAGTTAGTCGAAAGTTTTTATTTTTATTTTGTTGAATTTATTCACTCTGAGAGATGATAAGAGGTAAGAGGCATTGCTTTCGCTCCTGGAGGGTGCACCACTGTTACCATATCTATGCACTGTTTTCGTTCTGAGGTGCAAGAGCAATTACAGTGGGTCAAATGTTGAATTGAAATTGTAAGCCAAAGTTTCGTCAGTGTCAGCGACGTTACAAAAAGTGTTATTTCCGAGAAAGCTTTTATTCCGGAGGCGGCAAAAACGGCGGCTGCTTTAGTCATATTTTTCCGTGGAATTACACATGTAAAGAATGTTGGGCAGTTCCTGACCACGTAGATAGGTATCAGGGGTTATTGAAAGCGGTGGAGGGTAAAAAATAAATTGCTTCATTTACAAATAGTTCAAAATTATACTTTCAAAAGAAGAGATATAAGTGAAAATAAACACTTAAAGGTTAAGGTGACGTAAATCCTTGTGTGTCACTTCCAAAAAACACCTGACATCGCTTTGGTTGACATGTTCTCCATATACACGCCATAAGTTTCAACCTAGAAAATTTCACTAAAAAAAGTTTTAACGATTATTCAGTCTGATTTTATCAATTTTCATCCAGGCTCATTACTTCATGAATAAATTTACTTCTTCCCATTTTTTCGAATCTTGAATCTGAATCGGCTCATTTCCTTTATCTTTTCACGTCTTCGGTAAATTGTATAAAGTATGTCAACTAAACTGAGAATCGACGCTCCAAAGAATAGTCCCACAATGCCACCAACTGAAACTTCAAACCGATACACAAAAGTATTAGCTGGCCCGTATCTCCGTATCTGTCAAACTAGTTTTACAACTTACTGACAAACTCCAAATTAGTTCCCACGATATTGCGTATGAATCTTTGCTTAGGTAAGTCGAGCATAGCTATTGAAATAGAACTGCCAGGCTCGTCATGATAGGCTCTTTATGAGTTTATTTTTCAGTTTTTTTTCTTTTCATTTTACTTTCATTTTAATGCTCGACAATACTCACTCTGCTGATGAGAAAATAGTATTGTATTCGGGTTCGATGCATGATGGTAGACACTTGCAATTACGACGTTCTTTATATAGAGCCGCTAAAATTGAGTTTACTTAGTTGTTGATTTGAAATTTCAACAAATATGCTTTCCTATTATACGGTTCAATTTTATACAACAAGACAATACCGTAGCGTAACAGAGCTATTTCAGTGTGAAGCTAAAACCTAACATAACTTCTCTATCGAACTGGTTTTTTTAACTGAACCATCACCAAAGGAAGAGAAGTAGGTACGTATAGACTCGTATTAAGCCATGCTGTGACACTTTTTTATTCCCATAATTACTGTAATAATAATCCGCCCTAACCACCCTCTGCTGGGTCAGAGGCTAGATCATTATTTTCTAGTTTCACTGATTGTCGTTCTTCTTTTTGAGATCCGAAAGTTTTTAGTGTGCCAGTGGTACGCTTCGCGACAAACCTATAAGTTACATCGATGTTGAGTGCCATCTATGTAATAAGGATCGAAACCAGTAGGAATAGAATGCCAGCGTCTCCCAACAATATTTTTGGCCGGCAAGCCGTGTGCAAGCTTTTTCCACCAACTACCACAGACTCGAATCGATTCAATCAGCTGTGTTTTGTATACACGTCTGACAATCGGTTTTTCTCCTGCTATAGTTGGGACTCGAACTCGCATCACTGACGACTTCAATCGTTTAATGGAAAGCAAACGAGTTAACCACTATGCTTTACTCGGGTCAAAAAGGTCACGGAAGTCTTTCGTCGCTTACAAAGGCGTTCTGTCACACATATTTCAACATTGGCTTTTGTTATTTGAACCTGAACGCCATCTAATCATCCATAGATGAACTAAAATTTCGATACCAAAAATCTTACCAAAATTCTGAGTCAAACACATTAGTCCACGGTAATCACAGATCTTTCGGTCTGAAATCAGAATATTCCGAATTCAATTGCAAAAATATGATGCCATCCCGTTCCACAATACCTTCGCCCTCAACTGGCATCAAATGATGAATGCAATTGCAATATTTGCGTTGAATATCCTCCGCACATCTGATCATACAAATGGAATGGTCGTAAAATTTGAAAACTGATTTCGGTCTATCATCCACTTCCAACTCCCAGGGAAATCGACATCGTCGATGATTTACAGATACATCGATGGTAGTTGGATCATTTACCATCTCAATGGCACTGATGATGATTTCCTTCACCGAACCGTACAAGACTTTCTCTTTGATATCACCTTCAATTAACGATGGCACTTCATGCGGAGCATGTAGATGTATAGAGACGTCTTCCGTAGCCGTGAATTGGAGTTTCCCAGTACCTGTGTTGTGGTTCATAATAAGGCGATGGCCGTACATTGGACTGGAAGAATTTTATGATTTTATCTGGGCTATGGGAATCTGCTGTAGTTCTGTTTTACGGTGTTGGTTCGATATTATCTAGCTAGTTGTACAAATACCTTGTATGCATCGAATTGGTGGAAAAACATAGACCGAATTCCGTTTTCAGCGGCAGAAAAGCATCGCAGCA
>JANTFA010164438.1:0-10101 GCA_026413405.1 Phytosciara flavipes
AAGAAACATAGCAGAGTAGTTCTATAGACACCTAACTATATACCGTCCTCTACTCGTACGGGTCCCCCTTATGTTTTGTTCAATCTTCGCTTTTTGCTAAAAACGATGGGCGGCATTATAATATCACTCACGACAGACACAATTGCCAAATGAATGAAAATCTCCTGTTGTTTGGGTTTTTTTTCGTCTTCTTTTATTGAAGCACACGCCAAACATTTGCTCATCTGCCTTCCCATTCAATTATCATACAACATCTTGATTTTATATCTTTCGAATCTTGTAAGTTTTAGAGACTTGTCACGTAATTCGATGTTTTGACATCGATATGCGGCGATATTGGTAAATGGCATAAAAGGTTTCCTCATGCCTTGGGACAAAATCACCGAATTTTTGTAGTGATTTACGGTAGATTTTAAGCTATTTCGCAAATTGCAGCCTGAATGAAGAGGCACAATTGTAAAGCAGCAATTATATTGGACTCGATGCGAGTCGCGTAAGGTTTGTGCGAAAGCTCAACTTGACAAAAATTAAATTAATTTCGTCAAGTTGGGCTTTCGCATAAACCTTACTCGATGTGATCGTATAGCGATCAATATAATTACTGCTTAAAGTCTACCTTGCACAAAAGACACGTAAATGACTATTACGTGAGAATCATACACGGATGCGATACTACATATTAGTCATAAGAGGTAAATCATTTCATTTAAGCGAAAATTAAAACTTTCTGGCATTGAATCGTTTCTCACGAGAGAAGCCTAACTAAGAAATGATATGAGTAAAGTCTCTCGGAAAAAGAGATTGTTTCAACTTAAATATACAAGTTAAAAGTGTTGGATCATGGACTCCTGTCACATGACCTCGAAGCCCTTTCTATCATTCCACTTGCGATATATACATAACCATATGAATGACAGATGTAAATCAACGTATCTCCTCAGATCCGAGATTTGTAAGTAGAAATTGCAAATTTATTGCATGTCATTCATTGAGATACAAAAACACTGTAAACTCGTTCGAATAACTTTCAT
Organism: Phytosciara flavipes; assembly: GCA_026413405.1. NCBI lineage: Eukaryota > Metazoa > Arthropoda > Insecta > Diptera > Sciaridae > Phytosciara > Phytosciara flavipes. The sequence continues at coordinate 1,032 of JANTFA010164438.1, forward strand.
GTCCAATTTCAAAATTACCTCACCAGCCAGGTTGAAGAAAAACCGTAAAATTTTAGCATCGCTGGCATGGCTGGTGAACATTTCTTTTTTACAATTTCATTTCCTATCGAATTCGCAAATCGCAAATCGATTTGTTCCATACAATTTTTGCGATCGAATTTTTTTTTGGTTCGAAGAAAGAGAGACCTTCATTCGCATGTCAAACAATGTAAACCAGAGGTCAAGGTGTTAGCGTGCGTCTAACCAAATTACAGTACTAATGACAAAAAAAATGACCAATTTGCATGTCTTTTTTACTCTCTTCGTGAACACATTTTTTCTGCTGTACCTAGTTGTGCATGTGAATTCTATTACGGAAAGAAAAAATCAACATATCTCTTTCATCGCATTCCTTTAAGCAGCACGATTAATGGGCAACAACAAAAGCTAAATTTATGGGATGATGGCATTGATGATGGTTGGCTTCATTTGGTGTGTTTAAAGTCTGCAATTTCTGACATAAATGTAGTATTCGCAAGAGATGACCTGACCTTAACTTATATTTAGTTGAATGGAAACATAAAATTTCTTTGTTTTTGCATGATTTTCTTTGTTTCAATTAATAAAATGGTCACAAGGTGTTTAATTGCCCAATTATGTCTACCTTAAGCGGTGCAAGATGAGAAAACATTTCGACTGGTTTTGGTAAGACAAATGGTTGATTTGGATCTTCACCATTACGTCATTTTTGATTTGTATTAAAGAAACATTGGGTTTTTCAGCTCTGCGTTAACCTTAACGAAGTTATTCAGAGTCTTCGAAGTATGAATGATTTGAGCTTCGAGCAAGTATTTTTAATCCTTATTAAAATTCGATCAAAAAAACATTTCTCAAGTTAAATTTAAAATCTTTTCGAATTGTAATAAGCTGTAGCAACAGTTCCAAGATTAACTAAATCTTTCGGCAGCCGAATGTCACTTTTTCCGCACTGCTATTTCGTTTCCGCATTTTTTTTTTGCTCAGTTTAATTGACAAGTGATTCGAAATATTCAGTGAAATTAAAATTCTTCCACATTCACTGGATTCGAACTTCAGACCTCTTGTTCTACGGGGCGCTAACATGTTACGGTAAACTAAACTTGCAATTCGGACGATGGATGTTTTCGGAAGGCCTAATGCCATGTATAAGCTAGGCCCTGCGTTTTAGCGTTTATTGAGCGTACCTGCAGAGAAATACATGTTCTTACTGCAAATAGTGGATCGTGAGCTAGAAGCTTTAGAGTGAGGGCAGTGTCCTAAGTGCTTTTTGCATGTAAATCGAGTTATTCGTCATTTTGGTTTCGTTTGAAAAGTATTTATTGTGTTAGGCCCTTTTATTGTTAGGCCATTGTATTGTTACACCCTTGCAGTGCTAGGCCTTTATAGTGTTCGTCTCTTTAGTCTCTTGTGCCCTAGGCAGGCTCGATCATAGGTGCCAGAACCATACCAGCCGATACCGCAATCAGTATGCGCAAAATCTCAAAATATTTGGGTGAAGCGTAAACACGCAGAACGCTGTGAAGCGTATGAAAGAGACGTCGACGCGAAATCCTTCTTTCCGAGACCCGACGATAGATGCGCCTATGATTTGCTCAGGATGGACCAAAGTCGCATTATGAGGGAGGTAGGAGCGACTATCGGACATTGTGGGCTGAATGGGCACCTGCATAAGTTGAGGCTCTCGGATACTCCGAGATGTTTCTGCGATCTTGAAGAAAAGACAGTGGTACACTTGATATGTGATTGCCCAAAGTTTAGTCAGCTAAGACGTCGGAATCTGGTAGACTATGAGGTGGCTCCTTCAGAAGCTGCCGCTGTGAAACCTGACACATTACAAAGGTTCCTAGCGGCGACCGGTAGAGGAACAAAGGATCTACAGATCTGTGTTTTGTGACTACAAAAGTGGTCATCCCAAACTGATAAATCCAAGTATGAGGCCCTTGTAGATTTCATCTGAATTTTGTGGATTAAATTCTCAGGTGAATTCTCAATTTAGACTTGGTCAGAGACTTTCGAGACTTCGTAAAAGCAATTTTAACAAGGAATGAGTTTGAATGAAATGATCAAAAGATGTAGCTAGCTAATCGTACGGGTCCTCCTTATGTTTTGAATTGTTCTTTTGTCTACTGTGACGCTCGAGATGCTATATTGCGTTCCCCTAATTAGGTGACCATCCACGCAGACGTGAACCTTCGGGTATTATGAATTCCATTAGATGCACCTTAACAACTTCCAGTTCATAGCTGGGAAACTCTAGTGACAGAATCAGTAAGATTCAAGAGGTTCTCTGACCTGTGTTTCCGTTTCCCGTTACCATTTTTATCGCTCCAATCTAACTCAAGGGGTCTTTACACGACTGGGTTTTCCTTATTTAACAAACCGTGTAGGAAATACATGTGTTAATGTTTGCATATTCTGTACAGTTATTCATTGACTTGGCATAAATAAATATTTATAAATTATTACCAATTACAAATGCAATATTGCACCATGCACTTCGAGCATATTAATGTGTGCATGTGTGTGTGTGTGTATGCATAGTCAAATCTTAATGCACATTTTCCTCCGATTGCGTCACAACAATATCAGATTAAAAACAATTTTATTTTTCATAACACACCATTAAACATCATATTCCACTAACATACTAAAAATGCACACACGTAATCCATATAAACAAGCTCATTTTACTTATCTGGCAATGCCATTCATACAATAAAATATTTAAAACAATTTGCAGACAATCTTCTGAGACGCTTGGTTAGACAGAGAGTGGTTGGCTTCGCTCAAACCTTCGAACCGAATCCGTGTATACGTACACCGAGTATGGCATATGCAGGCAAGAGTGAAATAATCGAGTAGCTTGGTCTCACTGCAATATGAGGAGTGTGTGTCTGTGAGAGGAGATCAATTTGGTGAAAGTTGTTTTCATTAACCAAAAAGTTTTTTACCAAGTCAGTCTGTCATGATCATCGAAACGGTACAGCAGCTTTAAAAAACGATCCGTGCACTATCGCTATCATCGTTCGTTCGTCGATTTCGTAATATTTTTTTTGGATATTTGTTTTTTATAGTTGAGCAGTGATCGGGTTTCCGTTATCGGCGTTTTCAAAATTTAGCGCATTTTTTCTCGAGAGTTGAAACTAAATTCAATTTTAACAAATAAACATTCTAATCCTCTCCCATATCCACGTGTGCATAGAAGTGATGAGCCGGCATAATTAATCTATTTGCATTTGATGTGACGATAAAATAATGAGATAAAATGGCAAGACCCGCGTGTACTTGATATTTGCATAAATGCAATGGGTAAATGCCACTGGGTGTTTGTTGATCATATAAAATTACAATCGTTAATCGGTGAAGCGCAGGTCCATTATTTGCATTGGATGTGATTGATTTATCAGACAATTTTTCTTATTGATTTTATTCTTATAACAATGAATGGTGCTGTGATAACAATTAATTGGACGTTTTAATGGTCAATTTCTTTTTTGAACGAAGTACATAGAGACGATTGAGAACCCAAGTTCGACAAATTTTTAGTTTTTTAAATTGTTTTTTGTTAAGTTTAATACAAATGGCAGGATTAGTATCTGCAGCGGCCGCAGCTAGTGGTGTCGCGAAAATTGTTCCGGCTGCAGTGACAGGTTAGGGTTTGATAAAAGCTTGAAATTGGATCAGGGCGAACCTTTCTTGTTTTTCAACTCAGTGACGAAAAGTAAAGCTGAGGACACACGAGCAATTTTGCGTTGATAGGATCGACAATTATGCTGACAGCAAAACTGTCAATCTCAGCCATAGAAAATTGCTCGTGTGTCTTCGGCATTATGCTTCTGTTGTATTTTTTGAGAAAAACGTTGTATGCAACTCGGTGATAAATGCCTCCTAGGACTGCCATCTCGAGCAAGGTCTCGAGTGACAATCTACACATCTAGAACCGAAAAAATCGTTTTTGCGCTTAAGGATCACAATCCGATGTATTTCGACACTCATTCCAGTGTCGAAAAGTGATATCTTTTTGAACTGATATTTGCGGCCGGAAATGTAACTTTTTCAACTGCTGATATAGATTGACTAAGTTTCCCTGCCTCTGATAGCTTTCCTACTGTTTCTGGGTTTCATCTCATTATGATCCGCTAGCGCAGAAAGTGACGTTTTTCATTCGTGATGATAGTGGAATTTCACAGTACTCATCGTACGCTTGTCCTATAACGAGGCGAAGCCGATTAGTATTCAAAACTTCCACTTTTTATCACTCATGACAAAATGTACTATTTTCACTGAGCTGCATACATGTCCGTTATGTAAAATTGACTCGTGAAGGTGCAGTGACGATCATGCATGCATCAAAAATGTGCTCAACTATCAGGAAAATTATTTCATTGGACAATGCAATATACCGTTTTTGTCAATGATTTTATTCTAATTAATATCGAAGCCTTCAGAGTCTTAGTGGTCGTACACAAATAATGTCACGCCTTAAGGAAGAGGGCAGGGCATGTCCAAAGAATGGTTGAATTCGATCCTTTTTGCGTGACGCAGGGGTTCAAAAGTTCAATAAAATAGGATGACTCCCTTTCATCATCTAAAGTTAATTTAAATTAAAAGTTCTCAAAACAACCAACTTTACAATCTAATCGAGAGCCTAGTTGACTCTTCTTCATCTAGGCATTTCCGTCCCAACGTTACTCGTCAAACGGAATGAACGTTCTTGAAACTTAAAGTCGCCCCTACAAGAATAACATAAAACGACTTCCATAAAACGTATGTAATTTCAAAATTCTGAGTACTAGTTGCAATGAGAGTCACTCCACCTCTTAGAGTCAAACTTTGCAAGAATACCGACAACGAAAACTGAATTTCCAACACCGAATTCCAGGTGCCGCAAAAATTGTGCCAGTTATAGCAGGAGCCGCAAAAGTTGTACCTGTAGCAATTGGTGGAGCCTTGAAAGCCGTGCCCCTAGTCGGTACAATAGCCAGTATAGCTGGCACGGTAGCAGCTGCTATTAGTACAGCAACAGCAATAATAGGAATCGGAAAAATTGCCATTTTACCCGTATTAATAGCGTCGTTAGCATATTACAATTACGATTTGTTCGATCCGGAAAATCGACCGTTTAACGTCCAACAGGTGGACCGGGAATATGATTTTATAATTGTCGGTGGCGGATCGGCGGGTTCGGTTCTCGCAAATCGACTATCAGAGATAAGCAATTGGAAAGTGTTGCTGCTGGAAGCCGGCGGCCACGAAACGGAAATATCAGATGTACCGATATTGTCGCTGTATTTGCACAAAAGCAAATTGGATTGGAAATACAGGTGAGTCGAGGGGGATGATTTTTTGGTTGCTAGTGAAGTTGCTTAACGCTTTGTGTAGACGGTAATCGAACTTTCTATGTTTCAACGTAGAGTTCGGTTACCGAACTTTGATACGCTTTTTCGCTCGTTTGATACTAAGATGTAAGTGGGTGTGTGTGTGAGAGAGAGAGAGAGAGTGACGAAGGTTAGAACCCACTCGAAATTACAATCTTCAAACGTTGTTATTTTACAAGTGAAATGAACTAAGTTCCTTCTTGACGCCCGCCCGGTTTCTACCTCATGCCAAATGAATTTTTTAGCGAATCACATTCCAGAACTCACCTTCCAGCTCGTGCTAGAAACCTCTCATTCGCTAAAAAAGCTATTCGGCGTATTACGATCTCTTCATACTATCCTTGTCGGCACAATGAAACAGCCAGCTACCGTTTAAACCGCTAAAAAATTTCTTGTTTCTTGATGTAAAACACAAATTACCAAAAACTGACACATCCCTACCGAATCCGACTTATTTGATTACATTTTTGCACAAATAGCTTACAAAATTGCCGAATGTTCATCTTCAGCCATCAGATTAACTGACAACTTTTTTCTTCGAACAAAATACATAATAAATAAACCTCTCTCGACCATCAATCATTTTCAACCGCTAAATCTCCACGCGATTAATCTATTACCGTGAATCTATTAAACCAGCAAAAATCTATAGTTTCACCCATACATCGTCGATTTTTTATGGGCAGCTGCGTTAAGTCACTTAATTTTCGATGATACATCATTGGCCTGTGGAATTTTTATCCGCGTCTATTGTATAACATTAGTTGGAGTAGAAATATTCGTGCAGACTGTGAGAGCAACAAAAAGTCCATTAGGTGAAATTTGTATGAAAATAAATTCATCAAAATTTTGGGTAGATGCAATTTGTTAGGTAATTTGGAGGTCAAAGAAAATTTGCTTTACTTTGGTATGCTTTCTCAGACATAATTAGCTTCAATCTATGTTCACAACATATTTAAGAGATGCGAAATCGATTTATTTGGTTCACCTTCTTTAAGCGACCACCCAGTATGGCTCGTGATAAACAACAATCGATATTTGCATCACTTGGAGGGAAAGCACTAAACTTTAGTGTACGTCCATGTGAATTTCCTGAGAGCATACTCAAATTGAGCATACTCACCCCGTATGATTCACAACACTTTACACACGTCATATCATGCATAAACAAAAACTGCTAGCTCCGCTCTACATTTAAAAAGTACTTATAGTGTCTCGTTGAAGAATGACATAACAAATAGACGTGTGCGCCATTCAATTTTTGTGGATCGTCTTGGTCCTCGGCGTTAAGTCTGAATGACACTTTAGTCCAATACTTTCTTCAGTAGACTTTTATAAACCAAGGAATACATTTTTTTAAGTATAAATGTAACGGCTGGATATGCAATGTTAAAAGTTTCTTTTGAATCTATTAAGAAAAACAAGAAAATTGTCGGCGCAAACGCTGTAACTTTCAACATTGCATCCAGCCGTGTTCGATTCTTTGGTATGTTGTCTAGAAGTCTACTGAGGAAAGTATTGGTCTAAAGGGTTCGTCAGACCCAACGCTGAGGGTCACGTCGATTCACAATAATCAGCCGGCACACATCGCTAATAACAAACACAGGGAATGTGCATATTAAGTAAAACGTCGTTTCTATCCCTAGACCCGTTCGCAAGGTCTACAAGGAAAGAATTCAAAAACTGTGGTTTCTAATAACTTTTGGCGCTAAATTTTTGGGGTTTCATGACATGGAGCGTGTAAAATAGTTTACTGCCTGTCACATGCGAAAGTTGAACATTAAATAGCAATATGCCCCCTGCGAAAATGATCCATTACATGTTGGATTACTTTTGGTTTATTTTCCATGAACTTTTATGTGAAATTCAACTTTCGCATGTGGCAGTCAGGGCATCCTACATTGAATGCTGCTACGTAATTCACAATTCGGACTTCGGACAATTAAATGTCAAAAGAAAACTCACTCTTGTGTTTTTGAGCAACTTGCTTCAGTTACTGTTTTTCAGCAAGTGTAGTTGCATACCTCACCTTTGTCTGGGATGTGCAAACTGCACACTGGTCGAAAAGACAGTTACCGATTCTTATTGCTCAAAAACACACTTGCGAGTTTGCTTTTATCACAAAATGGTTTCCTTACGTAATGGATTACTTTCGCGACATCCAATTTTAACTGCTATTATTGCATACGCATTGTCAACAATCCAAAACCAAGCAATTTATTAAGAAAGGGATTGCTACTCACATATGGAAAAGTCTGCTTCTCTAAATTCAAATATCCCTTGAGCATATTTGCCTATAGTCCATCGAGCTCTAACATAGTGTTCGGATAGTGCTACATTTTTGTCACCGCTTATTTATTCAATATTATACAATGAATTCATCTGACGTAATTTATTACCACTTCAACTTTTACTATAAACTTACGCATCTATGACGATGGCCTTGAGACTTATTGCTCTCTTCACATCAATTTCTTTTACAATCGCCATTCAGAATTCGTCAAACCTGCGACAATATACTTTTCTTTAATCTTTGAATTTCACACCTCTGCTGGAATATGCATGCTATCCAACTCATGATGCGAAGAATCGAAAGTAAGTCAATTGTTGTCATCTACCTACCTACAGACACAGTTTTGAACGGTTCGATTCATTTGTAATATTTAAATTAGTTTCTTTCATCTCATTTATGCAGGTAAATTGAATTTTTTTATTGATGCTTTGTTTCGGTATAAACGTAGTACCTGCATGTAAATTTGTTGTTTTAACAAGTGGTAAAGTTTACGGAACGAGTCGAAGGCACGTGAGGTATTCACACAAGCTGAAACAATTGGATGCTACCAAAGTAATTCATCCCATGAGGGAACCATTTTGTGATAAAAGCAAATTCACAAGTTTTTGAGCAACAAGCTCTTTTAAAGGTACCGAAACAAGTTGCTCAAAAACACACAGTTGAGTTTTCTGTTGTCATAACATTGTTTCTGAATTGATAATTACGTAGCAGCATCCAATGTAATCTGGCTTACTGTATGTCCAATGTCCAAAGTTGAATTCCACATAAAAATTCATGAGAAAAGAACCGAAAATGCTCCAACATGTAATTTTCGCACTGATATGTAATTTCAAATTTCACATGGGACAAGCATTAAAATAGTTACGTAAATTTGGTTATTTTACTTTTTGGCTATGTTTAGCTTGCGGTAAGTACAGTTCCACTGTCACAAACAGTAAAGTGCACTTTACCGTAAGCTATCATGTAGCTTATTGCTTGCCCTATGCGAAAGTTGACCATTACTTAGCAATTTGTCCATGCGAAAGTGATTCATTACATGAGGAGTATTTTCAGTTAGCTTTGCGCGAATTCCTATGTGGTAGTCATCTTTCGCATGGGTCGAATGCTGATAAATTCAAAGTAAAATCTCGAATAAATGAAATCGAATGTCGGTAAAATATCGAATGAACAGATAAAAGACTTTTTGGTCAGATCAATTCCAGCACGGTGTTAAGACCATGAGTTTTTTCCAGTGCTTGGGATATCATGAAAATCTGATGAAATTTACTCGAGATATCGACAAAAAATTTCCCCTTCACTGTATGGTCGAGTAGCTCAACTTAGGCGCACTCTATGGGCTCTAACTTCCGAGCCCGAGATCCGATTTTGACAAACTTTTTTT
>JANTFA010164449.1:0-10100 GCA_026413405.1 Phytosciara flavipes
GGCAATTTTCGGCATGTGAGGTTACGATACTTCATATGTTGACTTTGATAATTTTGGTGGAATTCAAATGGAAAATGAGTTCGTCTGAGGATAATGTAAGCAAATCGCTATGTCCTCCGGCTTGTATGGATGTACCATACCTGGTTCATAATTTCATTGTAGGCAGGTTGTACAACCTTCGAAAAAGAATATCATTATAAGAGTGTTACCGGTGTTACCATTTTTCAACGGTTAATGTCATTTTGCGCGCCGCAAATCGTACCGAACCACACAAACGTCAAAATTCGAAAAACATAAACAATTTATTTTTCGTTAGTGTTTATCTTACAATTCTATTTGAGAACTTAGAAGCTATTTTTGCATTTCTTTCCGTTTTCAATGGACAGAATCAATAAAAATGCTAGCAAGAAACGGAAATCTAAAAAGAAATCTAAAATAAAACCTACTAATGATCCTGAATTACATGCATCGCTGAGTGATTCAATTTATAAAGATTCGTTTGATAAGTTCCTGGGCGATCGAGGGTGAGTGTGGGTTATTGTGTCTGTGTTAAAATTAGCTGTATTCAATATCAATTCGGTTCATTTTATTTTTTATTTAAATCGTCTTGAATATATGGAACTCAGTTTGTTTATTAAAATTTCAGAGATCGCCGAAAGCAACTAAATCTGAAAACGAATGTTAGAGCATCATTTAATCGTGACAGCAGCTTTGAGATGTCAACAACCGAATCAGATCTAACTACGAATATCATACCGATAAACACGATCAATACGGTTTGTTCAACGCCCAAATTCAAATTCAACAATGTCGTTGGCACCACAGATTCTACTGATTTGTTTGCATCGTATGGATCGGATGAAAGTCCTGCGATAACAATATCCCAAACGAATGAACTGATACAGCTGGATTTGATATCGGCTGCACAGGATGACAATACGAAAGATGTAGACAAAGAAAAACTTATCCGAACGATCAATGTGACGACTACTGGCTTAGAATCTTTTGTTAGTTCAAAGTTATCATCTTTGAACAAGTCAGATTGTGCTTCGGATGTGGATGAAATGCCGGCTCACAATGGTTCAACGTCAAGTATTCAGCCATTCAGTGCTAATTGTTCCACTCAAGAAGAAAGCCAGTTTCTGAAATGTCTACGGAAACGATTATTAGACCGGAGAAATGACAATGTAAATTTTTCGAATCAGATGTCTTCAAGCAGCGATTCAGTGGATTCGTACAAAAACATCAGAGAAATACCGAAATCTGCAAACTCAACCGATAATCTGCAAGACATTAGTCATTCATCAGATTCAATGCGTACGAAATTATCACTTGGACAAAGTAATGTTGAAAACGACCGACTCGAGAGCTGCATAGAGATATCATCAGAAATCAGTTGTTCACTTATAAACACAGCATTTGACGTCAAATTAGAAACTGATAGTACAAGTTCTTCGTCATCAATCAGATCATTGAAAGAACCAAATTTTCGTGAAAGTGAATCAACTGATGCACAGACAGGACCTTGCAAAACCACTAAATACTTACGCCGGCTTCGCAGGACGGTTATCGAAAAGATGAAATCGGTGACAAACAATCACGAATGCCCTGGAACTGATCAACTGAAGAACTCCGCTTATATATCACCAAGAGTCAATTTGTGTTCCAGATTTGACGTAAGTGTTAAAAGTTCGGACGATCCCGGATGTGAAATTTTGGGAAATGCTCTTGAAAATTATATTTGCAATCACAAAGAACCAAATGAGCCCAGCAACCAGCAGGATAATGACAGCAGTAGTATGAATTCAAACTCGTCTCAACACCACCACCACCATCATCCTTCGAAGCGTAAAAGTTCTGAATTGAAACAGTTAGCAAGTGAAGTAACGTCCGTGGACAACATCGTGAACTCACAATTTGTTGTCACAAGAAAGAAACCGAATATTTTGGTTTCTTGTGGAGACTTGAGCGGTGGCAATGGAGCCAATACGACTGAGTCAAGCAATACGTCATTCAGTACTAGTCAATGTTCTTCAAATCATTCGAATGAAGATACACAAACGTCAAGTCAAATCGAAACTACTAACGGCATTCTAGACAGTAATTCATTCTCATCTGATGTAGAGAGTGCGAGTGTGACGAGTGATTTACATCACGATTCGAGCGGACCTTACTTAACTTCAGTGGAAGAGTGCAATGACCTAACTAAGGCAGAGTCAGAAAATACGAGTGTGACGAGTGATTCACATCACCATTCAGGCGCACTTCACTTAACTTCAGTGGAAGAGTGCGATGATCTAACTAAGGCAGAGTCAGAGAATACGAGTGTGACGAGTGATTCACATCACCATTCGAACGGACTTCACTTAACTTCAGAGGAAGAGTGCAATGAGCTAACTAAGGCAGACCACCCTCCAAGTTTCGCGGACAGCGAATTAACAACGAATACCGACGATGCAAGAACTTCAGAACCAGTAACTAGTGATTATAACCTCAGCCAAAGAGTCCATTTAAGTGATATCAGTAATAAAATAAATTGCGACAACGTCACGAAGAGAAAACGCAATCGACTAGTGAAGGGTCTCTGTCTACCGGCAATCATAGAATCAAGTGAATATGACCTTCAAGAACATGAAAACGCAAAAGCGGATACATCTTCAACCAAACTTGGCGATCAGACGACTGTTATGGACACAGGGCTACATCCCGTTACATTGACATCGGGTAAATGGAGACGTTCGCTGTCGTTTTATCGGAAACATTCAATTTCAGCGAGATCAGGTGAGAATTTTGTATTTGAAATAGATTTTTCGGCAATTTGAAGAGTGTACTTAATGCATAATAAACGCATAATAAAATGCATAATAAATTTTTGCCAAACGCATACCAATACTACCGTAAAATTTATAAACTGTACGTTGCGGGGAGGGAGATGTTTCCATTTGAATGCGGTAGAAGAGTGGTAGGTGAAAAGTCAATGGAAGAGTTCTTTTCTATTCTGAAAACAAATCAGAACATTGTATCTCTTATCGATATCAGCAAATGATTTTAATCAGCTAGCGACAATCTCCATCCACTAATTAACTCGCAGATGAGTTGGTTATCCGAAAAACCAAAGTTTCAAAAATAAGCTAAAATATCAGCAAATGAAATCACATGAGATTTGTATTGAAATATAGGTTGACCGAAGTTTATAAATTTGTTGAATATAAGCTAGTTCATTTCGGAGAGTCGTTGGACTGACGTTTACAAGCTAGTTCATTTCGAAGAGTCGTTGGACTGACGTTTTTATACATTCGGGGGACAGACAATTAATCGGTATACACAAAATTTGGAATTTGTGTTTGTTTTTTAATGCATTCGAGGTTTATGTAAATATCAGTCTATAAACTTGAATGTTTTTCCCGAACCTGATTTCTTTATGAGAGAATCTCATCCCAATTCAAGACCCGATTTTTCTGCATTTATACTTTGAAAATAAAAAAATGTGTAAAATACACATTTCTTGAAAGCTTTTACGAAGCCGGTAGTACTGCAATGAAATCTCAATCCAACGATTTTATGAATTTATAAACGGCATCATATCAAAAATCTCTTATTTCTCCTACCTCTCTCATTTCTTCATGACGAGTTCATGATAGAAGAAGGGAGAAATAAGAAGTTGTTGATACGATACCGTTTCTAACCGTTTCATGTTTGTGTCTACATTTTTTCACTTTAATAGGAGCTGAGAAAATTCCGTAATATTTCCGATTTGCCGAATGACATTTCTAATGACAAAAGTTCAGTACGTTTTCCGACGTGGAGGGAGAAAATAGAATATTCCTAATTTAAACTTTCACTTTGGAAATTTTCTGTGCTCTCCCATAGGCAAACAAACATTTATTAATATTCGACGGCGCAACGTCTGATATACTTTTTCATTCTTCAGTTATTTGAAGCTTTTTGAAAGGTGTTTTGCCAAATAATTGCATTTTTTAGAAATCAACAAGCTTAAAAACTAAACAGGAAAACTGAATATCTTACAATATCTTGACTTTGTAGCAATCGAATAAAAAAAACAAATTTTGCTCTGCTAGCTAATAAACTATCCATATTAGGTTTGATGTTAGTTATATGTAGATATGACCTACTAACCTACTGGCAAAGTGAGGGTCACGCACTCTGATTAACCACACGAATAACCAGTGAATAATCTGGTCAATCGTCGTAGGTTTGTTATTAATCGCGATAACTTAGTAGAAGAATGTGGTTCTTTCTTCATTCGGGCACTACAACCTATTGGCTTTGACCTCCTCCAGCATTTTCCTCCAATCGGTCCTATTCCGCGCCAACGTTCTACAATCGCTTACGCTCAGTACTTTTAGAAGAATGTGGTTATTCCTTGTTAATCCTTGCATGATCAACCAAAATTGGTTATTAACAACGATTAAGCACAATCTTGTACTGGGTTATCGCGATTAGTAACTGACTTACGATGATCTATCTGTTTCTTTCACTGGTTCTTTCAAATTAAAACGAGTGCGGAATCCGACGCAAATACTAATTTGGGCTGAATCATTAAATATTTGCATCATTTCCTTGAGCGAAGCATGGAGATCAACTGAGAAATTACAGTATACGTAGGTTGTAAAATTTGAATGGTTTTTATTTATTTACATGCAACGTGTAACGTCCAATTTTGTCCACAGTGTTATGCAAAAAAGAAAAAAACTGAACGTCTTTACATTACGTTCAGCCTTTGTTCCTTATGTGAATAATTTAGGTTTTCGTTTGATATTATTTTCAATGGAATTATGTTTGGTATCGCTTTTTGCATTTGTGAGTACATCTGTAGTCAAAGAATGTTCCGTATATCAACTTGTAAAATGCCATGCCACCACGCATACATATGCAGTTTGAATACTGCTTGGTATGAGTGTGCATTCGCTATGAGTGTAGATCGGCATTGACTATGTTTTTATAAGCAGACAGAGGTAGATATATTTATCATCAAAAGAAAGACTACAAACAAACAATCATTGTCTGTCCCTTTCAATCGTTATAAATTCATATACCCCGTACACTGTTAGTATATACTGTTTTTAGTTGGGATACAACTGTATTTCACCATCATAGCATTTCCTCTCTTTCCCACTTAAACTAATCGTACGCTTTTGTTCGTTCCCAAACGAAAAGTCTTTTTCATATTCACATTCGAGTTCATCGTGAAAAGAAAGCTTGGCTTGGGTTTTTCGTAGATAAAACAATTATTTCAGTAAAAAAGTTAATTTTTTTTTGATCTTTCATTAACTTTGTGTTTATCTAAACTAATCGATAAAATTTTTCTTTGTGAATTTGTGTTTGGATATAACTCTCAAGGGGATATAGATAAATAAATTTCATCGTGTACACAAAGAACTGTAAATCACAAAATAGACTGACGCCTAATAATTTTCGAGAGACGTATTTACCTCAATTATTGTGTGTGACGCGTTAAATATTGTGGATAATAAACTAAAAAGTAACAGTACTCAAGTGGATCGTTGTTAAAGAAAGAAATTTTTGATTTCTTCCCTCTTCATTTTATCTTTGGCGAAAGTATATAGTTCCAGAGACTTTTTTCCTTCATTGTCATTTCTTTGTTAAACTAGAGAGCTCGTAATTGCCGTAACAGCTTACATTGTGTGTAGGAATTCATAGTGAAAACCAGAAAAATTGTGTTATAGTGTGGAAAAAGCCAGTAACGTAAAAGTATATAATCAGCAAATAAATATCGTACGGAGTTTACTGCATACCCTTGTGTGTATACCTGTACCTCATTATTGTAATTTATTCTGGTTGTGTTGAGTCAATTTCGACAACAAAGTAAAACTAACTTGTATGCATTCATATCTTCTAAACGAGAAAGGTAAATTTTATTTTCATTTGACTTGTAATGGTAGACATTTTGAATATTGCCATTCATCTGATGTTTTGTTAAATCAACTCGATTCATGTCATCTCTCGCTGTTTTCTCCCCTTCTCTTTCTTTTTTTTTTCTTTCAACTTGAAGTTGCTGTCAAATGCGAATCTTTTCTAACACATAAAATGTTTTAAAGTGTTTTCGCTTCGTTGTATTTAACATTCAATTATTCATAGCTGTGACGACATGTATTTACCAGAAATTAAATATCGGCGACCTTCACTGTAATTGTGACGTTGTTTCTACAAGCGAGCGAATCGGATTTATTGGAATTTCTTATGCGATCGTTGCAGCTAACAAATATATTCAATGTATACAAGTGCATTTCGGCCAAGATTTCGGCAAACAAGAAACATATTATGGATATTTCTGAAATGTTTATCAGATATTTACCTGGAAATCTATGTGTCATGCCTTTCTAACTATGACTCACTTTCGTGTTTTACAACAGCATTTATTTAAGACACGTAATTCATCATATGAGTAGATAAAATGTCCGAACAGTACCAAATCCATTAATCTTCTATCTCTTTCTAACATTATTCGAAGAATTGTATTTCTTTGTTTCGCACTCATAAACGTCAATGCAATGGATTTGAGTACCTTTTCGAAATTATCTACTCATGTTTATCATCCATTAATTTGTTTGTTTATGAATTTTCAAGTCTCATATGTTGCATTTTTGTATTGTCTGCTGTACCCAATTTTGAGATCCCGCCTGATTAAGAGGTTCAACGTCGGATCTAGTGCCAATAATTACCAATGCCAATAAGTAGATAACGTTAAACCGGAGTACCAGATTGAACTTGTAATTGACATGACTATGCAAATTGGTCTAAGAACGATCGAAGATTTAATTGCTCATTGAATGTTCTTCGTTTCGATGCATGTACTGTATTTATGAGGACATTTAGTCTGTTCAGCTTGATTATCAAAATAGTGTATCGTGGCTGCACAGTTACGCAAGACGTTGTTTATTAATTATCTGTCGTGATTCATCGTCAATACTAGTAAATCGTTGTTGTTAAAAATTAATAAACAAAATTTTACATTTGTTTGTACTGTTCAAGTTTGAACATAGACGTGCAAAATTATGGTATTGGATCTAGCTGATAGCGTTCTTATTTGTGTGTTAATTCATTTCGTTCTTTTGAAATCAAATTTCCGCATTGCGATTCTTACAAGTCTTGGGGTACCATTCAGAGAAATCGATTTTGCACGATTCTACTTCTAGTTATTGCAATTTGTGAAAAGATATGATCATCAAACGGTTTGATCCAAACCAAAGCATCTATAACTAACAAGCACGAGAACAAATTTTCTTAACGGTCATTAGGTCCCTTATTTAGTATGGAACATTGGTACGCAGTGATATTATACCAACATAAAAAAAACCAAATTTATATGAGAATTTAAGACTACTGCGTAGAGTAGGCCCCTTGATGATATTCTGTTCTGCTGCTTGGTAGTTATAGATGCTTTGTCCAAACCAATTATCGTTTACTTACTTGCTCGTCAAAAATGAACGTTGATCTAAATTCAAAATTTTCTATTCATTTTCTGATCCCCCTAATCTATGAATGCGACTTATGCCTTTATACAGTACTGCAGGTTTAAAGTTCATACATAGCGACGCGATACAAACCCAATTCGAATTTTCCCATTTCGCACCGCTCGCTACATAAACGCTTAGGTAGTTTGAGCGTTGATGAACTGAGTTGAACAAATTTTGCCTGAAATGGATTACTTTTGATGGGTGGACGAAAAACCATTATTATTGAACTCTTAATCGCGGTGTTACACATACAGTTTCTTGTAAACTACATTAAATTGAATGTTAATCACGATAGTGAGTAACTTTGATGTTCCAAAGGTCAAGTAATTCGCTGTACAACTTATGAACATTTCAATATAACTAGGCGATAAATTCGTAAATGTGACAATTTTACGAACTGAATGTTTTTTTGAACGGAAAATTGATTTTTTGTTTGTTTGTTTTTAGCTTATCTATTGGAGCAAACCGATGTCGAATCGATCAATAGCATTAAAATCTCGTTATCGAACGAATCCCATCGCCAAAAGCTACGCCACTCCGTGTCCTTCAATTTGTCAAGAGATAACTTTGCCGAATCTATTGAAACATTTGACCGGTGCGCAGCTCGTCGACGACGTACTAGTGTAGTCAATCCAACCGATGTCGGACGATTGACCGAATTAAGTTTTCGATCAACATATGAGGCACGCGACACAATATTAAGAAAATGTGGTCAGTCAGAACCGCTTGAATTTGAAAATATTTACTCTGAAGGGTGAGTGACTTAAACTATTTTAAGGTCAATATATGTGGTTTTACAGCAGATTGTTTATTTTTACAGCGCTCTACGACACTGCCGGAAAATTGGCGAGGGAGTTTATGGTGAAGTGTTTATGAACAAAACTGACGCGGGTCGTGCTGTTGTTCTCAAAATTATACCGATCGAGGGATCGCAAGAGGTCAATGGGGAACCGCAGAAGAAGTTCGATGAAATATTATCGGAAATTGTAATTGCGCTGCAGTTGAGTTCATTACGGAACGACAAAGAATATATGACCAGCAGCTTTGCCGAAGTTGTTCAAGTTCGATGTGTTCAGGGACGTTATCCAAATCATCTAATCGATTTATGGGAGCTTTACCGCGACAACTATCAAACGGAAAATGATCATCCGGAAATATTTAACGATGATCAACTTTACATCGTGTTTGAATTAGCAAACGGCGGACAGGACTTGGAAGCTTTTCAATTTACCAACGCTTTACAGTCGAAGTCAACGTTTCAGCAGGTATGTTATCCTTGTTCGAGATAGGTCTTACTTATTGTTATTATGTAGAAGGAAAAAAACGGAAACGATGCTTTTGGAATCTGGGGATGAATGGTTCAGGGACCAAGGATATTAAAGTTTCGAACTTGAAACTCTGCGCTATGGATCTTTTGTTCAACGTTCTGAGTAATGTTAAAATGGTTGAATTTTCTTTGGTTAAATGTTGGACTTTTCATATTTAGAATGCCAACCATTTTGTTCGCACTGTCGGTTATATTTTGGTCATAAATGTCTGGAACTAGATTCAATTTATTGAACATTGTGGAAAACTGCAATTGTTCGGGTTACGGGAAGTGTGCTTTGAGATAGTAAGATCTTTCATGTAATTGAAATGTTCACATAGACAACATGTGTGGCTGTTCGTTTGTCGTAAATCCTAATATAAATTATCAACTATTTTGTTATCGCACAATATGAGAATTTATTGTTGAGAAGCATTCTAACAATGCGCATTTTGTGATGACCTTAGTTGGTAATGCAGATTCCGGATTTCCCGTTATAATGAAAATGTAGGATAGAATAGGATATGGGGTAAGGAAAATAATCTTGCTATTGCACTTAATCCATTGAAAGTCATTTTCGTGCACTTTCAGGCCATAGGATAGAAAAGTTCTTTTCAATTTAAGATAAAAAATTATTTGAATGCAGAATCAAGCAACTGACTCGTAGTTCAAGATGGTGTCAATAGAAGTTATACATGAAACTACATTGTTAGGGTCTGTAGAGTCTAATTAGATGTTGCAAATAGAGAAAAACCATATGAACATGTTCACTTCCGGGATTGAACTCGGAACTCATTCGGCTGTTTCATATTTTAACATGGTGATTGGAAACTGTTATTACTTTTGTTTGTTTGTTGTTTTTTTAATTTCAAATACAATCAGGAGAAAAATATTTTCCTGCGCATTTAACGAATACAATCCATTCGATTTTATTCAGCTAAAATGGGATAAACAAGCTATAATAGTACTATGAAATGTGAATGAAGAGAATTGGATTGTATTTGTCGAAAAATATCTTTTTCCGATTGTGAAGTTATTAATTGTAAATTTAATTATTTTTTTAACTTTATACCGGATGTGTGAAAGTTTAGTTTCATGATGCTATTTGATGTATGACTAGATTTACACTCATCCATTATGAAGGTGTTTACTCTTTGGTTCTAAATGATTAAATGTTTCGTTTTGATTATTTTCTTTTTATTTTGTTGGTAGATGTGCGATTGTCTGGTGCATGTTCATTTTCATCATGACTAGATTTTCACTCATCTATCAATAAGATTCATTTCGTCTTTGTT
>JANTFA010164460.1:0-10100 GCA_026413405.1 Phytosciara flavipes
TCTTGTTGCCCACAGAGGGAGTGAGAATCCCAATATAAGTTGGGGTTTCCAATTTTCCAAGTTTTTTGATAGTTAAAAATCAGAAACAGCGTCAGCCTATTACATTAGGAGTCAGATGCAAAACGGCGTCCATTTTTTTCAGTAGGTTGAAATCTTCAATAACTCGACAAATACATTTTTTGGAATGCGTGTTCCACAACCCAAATTTATGGGGTAAATTTAGGTAAGTAAAACTCACACTCACACGAGCAATTTTACGTTGTTGAGATCGACAATTATGATGCGATTCCTATTGTAATCAGTTGTTCACCGAAGGCAAAACGATGGAAAATGCAGCGGAATTCCTATCAGATCCTATCAGCGCTAAATTGCTCATGCGTCTTCAGATTGATATCTTGTAAACCGAAAACTAATTCAAAACGTATGCGAAACTTGTTCCATTGGTCAGCACGATAAATTCTATTTCTATGACTTTCGTATACGAGCTCTAGTGAAGGTGACACCTTTCGAGCATCGTACAACATCCAAATTCAAGTCAAAACGAAGGTATAGCACAATGAAGAATTCAATTTAAACATTTGGCTGAAAGACTTGTTGTGTCTGCCAAGTCCAATTTTCAACTTGTGAGAAACTCTAGACCTGCCAACAAGAATTTTATTTTCAATTGCATTTTTCATCGGGCTCTAACACTCTTATTGTGACATCAATTTGGATTTTGTATGGTGCTCGACGGCTGAGAAATATGTACACCACGGCTACCTAGCCCTCAACAGATACGTGTGGGCTCTCGGTCTATTAGAACTAAATTTCAGTGAATGAAATTCCATTTTTCTTACAATTCGCTAATGTCTTCCTCTTTCTGCATTCAACTCTTCAATGTTGATGATACTTTCGATGATGAAAAGCGAAAACAAAAGATTCAAAGAAAAATGTCTTTCTAAAACACAGCCCAGCAAACGATTTGTTATTAAGTTATTAGGACGAAAACATAAAATGAAAAATATCAAAATTCTACTGAAGTCTCGCTCACAATTACAACAAATTAGTCAAAAATTTGCAAATGCAAATCGAAAATAAAAAAAATGAAAAATGTTAAATGATTTAGAGTTCGAAATGACGTCTTCTAACAAATGAGGAAAAAAATTGTTTACCTGTACACATGGTTTACATAGATTCACACACAGGCCATCAGAGTCTTTAGAATAGTGTTCCACGAGCTCTTGTAGCGTTCTGGGAAAGATACGGATTATCATTAAATTACAAAGTTGCTATTCAAAATGAAATTCTTAGAAAATGTGTCTCGTTGATTTCTCCCGCATTTCAAGTTTAAACTAAAATCTTGGAATTTTTAGCAATAAGAAGCCAATGTCAAAATGTCCAAGATTTAACTTGAAAATTATGGTCATCATCAATCAATCAATTTACCTGAACGTGGTTCGTCGTGCAATGAAAAATCCACCTTCGTCCAACTGGCGTATTCGGTAATGTTTAACTGTGTCACCATCACGAACTGAAAAACGGTGAACAAAGAATTGAAATTAAATATAAAAGTTTGAGATGAAAAGAACAAAATTCAACAAATTCCATTTCAAATGTGTTTGTTTGTAAAGTGAATTCATCAATTTATTAATAAAGATGCAGACGAGATAGACAGTGTGATCTTCATGGTATGGACGGCTAAATTATTCAAAAAAAAAATCGTTTATCATGCTGAAACAGGTTACAAAACGGTTCTTGTCAGTTATTTGTGAAGGAAAATGAATTGGAACAGATTGTTGCATTGGTTCGTTTTTGCTAGTGATTATACCGAAAGCACTGGAAAAAACACATGAGACACTCACAAAAGGGTCGATCGCGGACGGATCCAATACTCCAGCAGATCAATTGATCAGCTCAGAGGTGTCTTAATCATTCAGAAACGGCAGACGTACCGTGATTTTTTCGTTAAATCAGGTACTTCATTTGTTGTAACTTAAATGTTTCTACATAATGAATGCTACTTCAACAACCGGTAACTGAAAAGTTCAAGCTCCGCAAAATGTTCTCTCAGTCAGCATTTGAACATAAGGACTTGGGATATTTGTACCTACGGCTTGCAATCGTGATCGTGTAAAAGAAAACGTGTGACAGGAATCTAGTCCGGTTGAGGGCGGCATACTAGTGTACCTTTGTGTACCTTTGAAATGTCTGCCAGCCATCATAACCATGACATAAATCCGTTTTGTATTGTTGACCACAAAGGTCACAAACCTAGTGCAGACCATTTTTTTACCTGTCCCAGCATCATGTCATGCCATCATGGAAGGTAATGTCCCGCTGATCAATCTATTTTGTCTACATTTTAGAAATCGTGGATAGCTTGGCTGTAGTTTTGTGTTATTCATAAAACTTGTTCGTACTTTTTCGCAAAATGACTCTTAACATTTTTACTATACGCAAAAAAACAATTTTTTTTTGATTTGTGAATCGAGTATTGTTAAATCGGCGTACGGTGGAATGCTGCCCCCCCCCAATAAAAACGTAATTTTAACTCGTCTTCATTAGCAAATTATTCATGCTGAGATCAATATCGTTAATAATAAGAATAACGAACCGGTTACTTAACTCATTCCTCAAGGCAGAAGAAGCGTCAAATATTTCTACGAATTTTTGCGAAGTTTTGCATAGATCGAATTCCATTAATAAGCGTGGACTTGATGAATTGCTACTTTTTTACTCGCCGAAAAATATATACAACAAATCACCGAATTCGCATCATCTACAAATATATCCCATTACCGCATCATTGGATGAAGACATGTTATATGGATTAGCATATTAACCGACGAGCATAATAATCTGATTGTTTTCATAAATTGGCTTGGATAGGTTCATTCACCATGGTGGGAATATACTCATTTTATGTAAATGTATTCAAGCACACGGATGGACAGAAATGATAAAGAAGAGGTACACGTGCGCGCAGCACGCATGAACAAATTAAGAAAATGGGGTAAATGTTTCAGAGGAAGATAATGGTGTAAAGTCCAACGCAAGATTATTATCAGCTTCATTGTTTGTGTAAATTTTACAAATCGTTGAGAGTAATAACAGCTGGGGCTTAGATACGGTAGTCGTATCGCTATAATAGTCTTTAAATCGGTGTGTTTGTTTAAAACATAGTCTTGGATTCAGTGCCTAATGTTTTACCTCATTCGTTTAACATTTCGATTTCATCAACCGAAGATATCCGCTTTTTTGCATTCCATAAGATGGTGTAAAGGACGTCAGCGAGTGAGCGTTGCCATTCTATTCAGTCAATAGTATCATAAAAATGGACTGATCCCACTCTCAAATACCCCCTTTAATGCGAAGTGAAGCATAAAAACTTCCTGAGATTCATGTTTCTTTCACCTAAGACTCAAAGAAGCCTGTTGTGCTGTTGAAATACGGAGAAACACAAAGAATTCACAAATCAACCCATATGTTGTGAATCACGGAGCCAAGAGTGGTACATAAGAACCATAATACTTGATCAATTGTCTTGCTCATTTTCCATGAATTCAACAACGTATGGTCTATCAATTCTTCATGATGTCATTTCCAACGTACTACTCAGACAATGATCAAGGCGGTAAAGTCGCCGGTCTTGACCTCGGCCTTGGTGAAAGGGTGCAAGAGCTACCTTAATCAAGTGGATCTGAGGGATCAGATCACACTGGTATGGGTAGTAGGGCACTCAGCAGCGGAGAGTATAATGAGAAAGCCGATGAAATGACAAGAGCTGGCTCCACAGTTGCAGCTTATGAGCCTAGACTGCATATTATCAAACGATTATGACATTGTGATGATGTGAAGTGTTAGAACTACGTACTGGGAAGTTTCCTAGTAAATACAGGTCGTGCTTAAAACGATGGAACAAAGAACCACTTTAGATCTGGGTTGCGGGAGGGTTGCGAAGAAATCGATCTTTGAAGTTATTGCTACTTTGTTGCGGTCACACAGTCACTAGGTAACTTAACGGTGAGAGTGCTAAGTCACACAGTTATTAGTTTTGAAACTAGCTAGCAATGTTTGCACAATGGATCGAACCGGGGGTATGAGTCTAATGATTTACAGTTTGATCTATCAAGACTCGATTTAAAACTAGTCTGGCAACACTGAACAGAGTCCTTTATAGATGTCAACTAAATAGCAAATGTCTAAAAGAGATATCCTACTGGAACACCCGAGGAGAACCACAGGAAAAGAGTTGCAGGCGGAAAAAATGAGTTGCAATTTCAGTGCGGTCCCTCTCGGAAACATCTGAAAAACGTATTATTTAGGTAAACACCTCACATGACTCGAAATACACTGTTCCCAGGGTTCATCAAAATTGGTAAATACATTGACAACAACACCGCATAATAAACAGTACATTTCAATCGATCACCACGGCAACAATCATTCCATTTGCATAATATGGCTGAATATTATCCAAATTAAAGACATTGTTGTGTCGTGTGTGCGTTGTTATTACAGTAAATCAAGCCGAATTATTTATATCGATTACGACTAAGTTTAATCAATTTGAAAAGGGAAATTCAAATTCAAAATATACTCGTTTTTGCTTAAGAATTTTTCGTTTCAATAACCTGTTGCTAAAGCACTTGTATGGTAGAGAATAATGTGCACGCAGTTCTATAAATGTACATTTGCACATGAAAACAAACGAATACGAACTACCGAATTAACGTGATTCTTAATTACTGTTCATTAATATCCGGCAATGCACGGTTGTTGTATGGGTGTTCGGGAATGTATTATAGAGTTTTCAGCTGTCAATAGCTAAGCTATACATTGTTACATCTACATTTTATTCAGTGATTTACTGAGAATGATATTCACTTAACTCAACGACAAATCTTTTTGCATTAATTATCTGAAGTCATAAAGTGGAGGAGTCGTTCATAAAGTATGTTACACGTTGAGGGGAAAGGGGGTCTGACCAAAGTTTGACAGTCCATACCAATTTTTTTTACGTTTCATACATTTTCATGTGACAGATAGATGTGGGAGGGATGTGGTAGTAGGGAGTGAGGTTCTGAAAATCGTTGGTGTGACACACTTTATGAACGTTCCCAGATATACAGATGAAACTATTCGATAAAAATGTATTCAACAGAAAAACAGACGCTAATTGTTTAGCTGAAATATTTTACATAGAAAAAATTTCGATTGAATGATTCACATTTTATATGGAAGTTGACCAGGTGCATACAATATTTATGACGTTGTTTGTTCATTGCTAGGGTCAAATCGATTAATTGTGTTATTTTCATACCTGATAATGAATAGTCATTGTGTCGGCTCTCTGAATCTCTGATTAAAAATGCACCGTGTTCGTTTTCTGGAAGAAGCAGTTTCTTTTCCGCCTCGATGCGCTTTATTTTACGGAAATACCATCTGAAAAGGGAAAGGAAAAGAAAATTTTTCAGTTCAATTGTTTTGTATGGCTTAAAAACTATGCAATTTATGAAAATGCCGATCATTTCGTTGTTATTAAGAAAAATATTGACGGAAACATTAAATAGATGTGATTGACGTCACACTTCCAGCAGACCAGCACTTTAATGACCGTCCCATGTGTTATAAATCCATAAGTATTTGGGTTAAATCGTTTTTAATTAAAATTAAATTACGAAAAATAAAAGTGAAGAGTACGGCGGCCTGTAGTTTACATTTTTACTCATAAATTTGTTCATTTTGTAGAAATCTATCTAGATACCAACGACGATTTTAAATAATTGATGATCTGAGTGACAGGATTTGCAGACAACAGACAAGCGACGACGCGACGACGGGGCCTAAAGTGGGTTAACAGATTGTTTTTATCAAATCAGTGGTCTGTTTATGGTGTTACCTTTTCGTAATGTTATGAATGAATGTGCTTTCTGCGAGACGACGACGGCCGAGAAATTTATAAATGATTAAAAATGATGATGAAGAAAGTTCGTCGGCAGCGAGGTCGACAGAAATTTTTTTTTATTAATTTAAATTGATCATTAAAATTGTTGCATAATGCGGTGGAAAATATTTCTCTTTGTAATGAAACAAAACGTCTCGTCACACCGATTAAAATCTATTTTTTATGATGATGCGTTCGTTTTGGTGGTCATCGGATTTCCCGAAAATTTCTTTCAGCCAATTTGTTCATGAAAATGGAACTAACAAATTCTTCTGTTCCGCTATTTTGAGTACAGTGGACTTTGTGTTTCGTTTCATCTGAATTCTAGCTGGTGAATCCACTCACCCAACGAACCGTACACAGAAGAATGACGTGACTCATTCACAATGAATTCTGTGTACAAATATCTGAGTCTAACTTTTGAAAAACCATAAGGGCTTGCTAAACTATAGGCATAGGTCGGAGATCATGTTAACCATACGCCCGCAATTGCTCTCGTAGTGCTTCATGTCTAAATATCATATTGGGTGACTTACATCCAGTAGTGGATAATAAAAGCTTTCTATGCATTAATTCTAAGCACTTTTTAATTTGGATCCATCCTGCTTTCTAGCAACATCAAGCTGACACCAGAGATGCGATTTCGGGACGAAAATCTGATTATGCCACCGTGTCGCTTAAATAATTTGGAAAGAAAGTCTCGCGCCCGAATTGTTCTAGCAAAAACACGCAGAGCCAATACATTGAATAAATGTCATCTCTCCTTATGTCAACCACCGGGTCATTTCTCAGCAGTGGAACAGTGAACAGAGGATTTTGCCTCGCAACTATTTCAATGTGTGAAGGCTTTCGGGCGACACATAGAAGTTCTCCACTCAGTTTGTGGACGACTGGGAGTCTTTGCCTTGGATAAAACTAGGCTGGACTAAGTCTATGAGAGAACGAGTGTCGAGTCCCAAACAGGAAATTCTTACAATTTATAGGAAAAGGCTGAACCGCTTGTTGGCGAAGAACTGGTTAGTTCAACTGGTTAACACCTGATTACATAATATGAACGTAAAGTAGAAACTCCGGTGTAACTTTTCAGGTGGTGTCCAATAAATCATTTCTATTATGCAGGGCCGACGATGTGTACAAGTTTTTAGGGTGGAGAAGAGATCCTGAAGAGTTTTAATGATGAGTGGGTAGTATACAAATCTGTATGATCTGTGTGCATCGATCAGAAATGGTCGACCCAAACTGACCAACTTTACAATGAACATTTTGGTATTGCTTGTGAAATAGAAAACGTTTCTTGGATTTTACTAAAAAGAAACTTTTTATCGAGTCAGCCCGACTAATGTCTGAGATCCACAACTAGCTATGCTTTTCAGATGCATCAAATACATTGTCTGTAAGTGAGAAATCATGATAAATAGCTAGAATGAAAGTTGGGCTGTGTAAAGTTTTCGTAATTCGACATGTTGCCACTAAAAGTGCATTATAGACTTGTCGCTTAAATTAAATTCCGGTAAAATCAACTGTTTGAAATAGAGTGTGCCATCATAACGGATTGGCGCCACAAAGTATTTAAAAAAAAGCAAAGTCAATCAAATGTCGAGATACGGAACGCACGCAGCGTGTCTTATTGGTTTAAATAGACACGCGCACACACATCTCAGACACTCTCTTGTCCATTTAATTTGAATTTTATGTGACACTTTATTGCGTAATTTTTTGCTGTTTTTTGCACAAACGCCAATTAATAGTAAAAATTGTTAATAAGATGTTTTCACTTGTAGTACACCTTGCATATTTATACGTTTAATTGGCGAAATGATTGTCTAAATGTGTAATTAAATTAATTTTTTCCTGTTTGAATATACAAGTTTTATCGAGTCGAGATATAAAATAATCTGTTTGACATAGTGGTTAGGAGTTGCATATATACCAGATTACCAGAGAGACAGTCCGACAGTCAGTCGGTTACAATAACTTAACAAATTCCTCTTCTATGCTGGACAGGAGGGAAAAATCTCTGTCTCTAATGTTAAATGAAAATGATATCAAATTAACCATAACAATAATTGTTAGTTACATAAAAAAAAACGTTGTACATAATGGACTTCATGCAGTCATGTTGCCACATTTCTGCTATACAACCAGAGTCATACGAGGAAAAAAGGAATGTTGCATCATTATAAAATGTAATCTCGTTCAAATGATAGATCTATCTAAAAATAGCCTCTCTATGCAAACCAAACATTCAAGTTTTTCATTTTTCTGCCATAATTTGTTGGCTCTGTTTTTTTTCTTCTCTGCCTTCAATATAATGCTGAGAAACACACATTTTATGATAGTCATGTAGGTAAAACGACGCACAACGCAACTTATTTATAGCCATAAAATCTGAATCGATACATATCTAATCGATCAACATAAAATTATGGATCTTAACACCCAGACGGTAGTTCTTATTTACCCAGATAAAACTCAAACGATCTTGGTAATATTGGATTCTATTTGAATAAGCAATTAAGATCGATGACCATAATGTTGTAATAAAAGTCCATCGTGCATAAAATGAATGAATCCGATGTTTATTATAACAGCAAGTGCTATTAAGGTTAACAACCTAATTAAATCGATATGAAATTGTGGCGCTTTATTTTTGCTCTATTGAGACATAAAGGGGATCCGTACGACATAAACTAGCTAGTTCATAGAATGACCTCAAAACAACACGATCATTTCATCCCTTGTTAAAATTGTAATTTCAGCAATTTCGAGAGTTCCGTTCCAAGTCTGATAGGCAAAAACCACTTAAACCCGATATGGCGGCTGGCAGCTATTTTGTTAGGTCATTTATGTACGACCCTTTTCTTTATTCACTGAAAGTCGAGATATCGACAAAAAACTCTACCTTCGCTGTACGGCCGAGTATCTCAATTCAGACTCACTATGAGCTCTAACTTCCGAAGCCGAGATCCGATTCTGACACACTTTTTTCTTGGATTTGTGTAGTCAATACATTTCATTCGCACCCTCTGAACTTTCTGCGATCAATAACGCTGGTAATATTTGCGAGAAACCTCACAACCACGAAAATAATACTAATTCGACCACATCTCAGGATCCGCTCGACTGATTCTGCTCATCTTCGAACTTAGACTGGCAATTGTGAATAAAAATCGAGGGAAAAAGTCGTCCTATCAAGACTGGTTTTGTTTCATTCAAGTTCACGGACAGACATCCAGGGGGCAGA
Source organism: Phytosciara flavipes (assembly GCA_026413405.1). Lineage (NCBI taxonomy): Eukaryota > Metazoa > Arthropoda > Insecta > Diptera > Sciaridae > Phytosciara > Phytosciara flavipes. The sequence continues at coordinate 9,171 of JANTFA010164460.1, forward strand.
AGGTTTCCTCTTACTCAGGGATTCGAATTCGACGTGTCACAAACGGGAGAATGAACGCATTAGACCCTTGTACTTCGTACGAGTCTGAACTGAGTAAGATGATAAATTTGTTTGAAAGCATTGCCTAATTTGGATGTTTACGGTTGTTTGCTTACTATGAACGTTATTTGTGCCTATGTAAAAGGAAACCGCCAGCCAAAAAAAACTGATTGAAATTCGAGTGTCAGAAGAATGCTTTTTTTTGCTAAATTAATTTCAAATCGAATCACGTATGTTAGAATTAGATATGTCTGGTTGATTCACTAGAAGACACATCAAAAGAATCGAACATTATGATTAATTTGCATAGTTCCTAATCAACACTCTCACAGACTCATACTGAACCAATTTCAAACCGGCGATCGATTAGAAGTTCAATTTCTCGTGTAGTTTTGACGCAGGTAATTTGAGCTTTATATGAAACTCATGAAAAACATGACATTTGTTTACTAATCAATTCCATTTAAAATCTCGTCTATGCAGTGCCGTTCCATAAACTTAAAAACCTCGCTAACAACAAACTTGATTCAATATTAACTATGGCGCCAACTGCTATTTTAAACTACCATAGTAAATATACTGTGTCCGAGTAATGTATGTTAGGTGAAGAGAAAATTATCTAGAGAAGAAGGAGAAAAAAAACAACCAACCAACGAGCCATCGAAGATCGTTGGTATGTTGTCAATTTATTAAACGAGCGAAAAATAGTTTAAAAACTTTGTCGCAGTTTAAGTGATTGAGTTTTTATCTACTTCGTCTTCTTCTTCTTCAATAAACAACTAAATTCATAAATAATTTCAGATTTTTCATAAGCTATATCGCCGGTGCATCCTCTTCGACCATAAGACGACCATCCATAATTTATGTTAACGTAATTCAAACCATTAATAA
>JANTFA010164471.1:0-10100 GCA_026413405.1 Phytosciara flavipes
TGTTTTTTCAATATAAAATACATTGACAAAACAGCTGAAAATTTTCGTTGTGTAAAATTTAAATTTGCTGATTGTATATCATGGATGGCCAGAATATTCAACAATTGACAATGACTAACTCCATCTATCGGGAACAACCAGAATCAGTACATTCGGAATAAGCAGAAACATTTGAATATCACTAGCTGTACAATGAGCCCAACGGTCGCCTCCATACGAATCTTACTCCGGTAAGATGGCTGGACTTAATAAAAAAAGACGTAATGGTTTAGAAAATAGTCTCGGTTTAGAAACCAGCATCTTAAGTGGTTTCTTCTCGGATCAGTAGCAACATTTCCTTAACTTATGAATACGCCAACCATGGACCAAGCTATGAAACCAACTTCCCGCATGGTATAGCTATTTAAAAAAAGCTTCTTTAGCTATGTCAGGAGCTTATACCAAACAGATACTAAAAGCATCCATGTGTAAGCAGCATTATGCCACAAATAAATTCGATGTCATTGCATCGTTTATGATCAGTACTTACGAAGATCCACAGTAATCGCAAAAGTAAACGTACATTTCACGATTAAATATGGAAAAATTAGCTGCACAATGCATGCAAAAATCGAGTAAAACTTTTTTTTCCACAAAATAAAACCGCTTCGTGACTATTACGTCTCTACCCTTGTTGTGATTACAATTTGAAATATATGACAGCGACTATTTTGTAGAGCTTTGTGTAATTTAATCCGATTTTAATTAAAAGCTAAACTCTGTTCAACATTTTTACCTCTCATTTTTACAAAGTCCGACAAAAAAAGGGAACGAAACGAAGCATTTATAATATAAAAGAACAATTTATTCGATGAAATGCTTCCAAGTACAACTCATTCTATACTGTGCGCGTTTTGTATTTGAAAATCGTTTAAATAAACAATATGCACAATCAGCTTGAATAACAGTTGCATTCCATTTGGAAACAAAAAATCAAATTGAAAAAAAAATAGATGGCAACAGCTAGCTGAAAATAAAAAAAGTTGCAACGAAAATGGCATTGTGTAGCATACGGTCCAGCCATCAATAGTCTCTCACTAGTACGTTTCATATACATTTTGTTGAACGGAACTTTTCGACTTTTCAATGTTTAAATTTGAATATTTTCTTGAACTTTTCGGTTCGATTCATTTTTCAATTCGAATTGGCAACTCTATATTACAAACTTAATTTTTATGCTTCCCATTGTATCTTTTTCAATGTGCCAGGAAGAACTTGCATATTGAGCAATAATTGTTAGGAACTTTTGAAAAATCAATTCAGTCAATATTGCAACAGACGAGGAATTTTTAGAATGTTATCAGTGTCAAAATTTTCAATTAACCTTGATATGAGAGAGTTGGGATCCCATCTGTCAAAGTGACGTTTAAAATGTAAAACGATTTTATTTCTTGAATTGATGAAGAACATTTTTCATTTCTCCCCAATTCTATTTTCACTAATTGAGAAGAAATGAGATAATTTGTGATTAATTCGAAACAAATTAATCGTTTGACATTTTAAACGTCACCTTGACAGATGGAGAAGACTGATCTACAATCCAATCTTTCCTTTCTCATATGATGGTTCTATCCCACGGCCATAGACTGGTCTATTTCAGGGAGTGAGCGAAATTTCACAGATACCTCGAATGTATTCAAAAACAAACACAAATGCAAACTTTTGTGTATACCGATTAAACGTCAGTCGAGAGTATAAACTGTTATGCAACATGTTTTGCGTTAATGCTACGAAATGTATAGCTAAAACGTTATAAACTATCACGACAATCGTTTCAGTTTGTTATGTTCTATCGCATTCCCATTCCTTGCAACCCTTTCACTTCCTTTCATCTTCGATCAAATTTGTTTTTCCAGGAATATTTCTCAACATTCTGTTGCAATGAAAAAAGGATGATTTTAATGGCATTTTATTACTTTACAAGACGGAATTTTCTTTGATTTTCCATTGCTCATTGTATGGTTATGATGTTCTCTGCGTATACCTGGGTATTATATATCGTTGAAAAGAAAACAATCTTGACGACTGGAAAAATGAATTTTCTTTGTTTTCTTTTATTCGTTGTTGTTGTTGTTGCGCTTGTTGTTGCCGGAAGAAAATTGGATATAAATATCAAAGTGAGTTTTCCTTCTCTTCTTTCAATTTTTCTTGCTTATTATTTGAGTTGAAAAAGTTTTTCCACACCGAAGTTCATTTAGAAATTGAATTGTTATAGCGCGATTTCTATTGGTTAAGAAGTTATGGGAAATTGTATTAAATCCATTGATAAGACGCTTACAGTTGATTTTAAATAACAGTCGAAGAATTTACCGAAATTTTACTGATATGATGTGGGCTGATGACATTGAGAATTTGACTTATGTATTTCAATGCAATGACACCATTGGTCTTATTTTCCACATTTGAAGCGTTCATTGGACAGTAGCAATGAAATATTGTATTTCTATGCTGGCTATGAGCTGTACTAAAGTGTTGAATTGCATATCCGAACATAGGGCGACTGTAGCTATGTGTGGCGCTAGATGTGAGATTTTCAATAAAACAGTTTTCTCCGATTTTTCCCATACAAAAAAATTTGGCGGCGTTGCGCCCAACCTGGAAATGGAGTCTGGCTATACAACACTGGACGACTCAGCCGAATAGGCTGTGTGCAGCCGCAATTGATTATACACTCTGTGACAGTCACCCTAAGATAGGCTTGTCTATGTGGCCTTGAACTTGAAACTAAATTTTGACAAGAAATTTGGTCGATTTCTCAACCCGATGTATCACAAGAACAGCCCCAACCAAATCGGGAATAGACTTTAACGGTTTATCAATCACATCCCTTATACTCATCTAAGTAATTGGCCATCGGATTTCGGTTTCTGAACGAATGAGACTCTGACTGACAATCACACCCCCGTAATTGTTCCGTCTAATTAGGAAACGTTTCGAAATGCATAAATTGCAAGTTTCACCTCAAACAAAAATCTTGAGTACCATTCGAATTGCCACTCAAAAAGTGGAGATAAAGGTGTACACCCATTGTCAGAGCAATTAACATTTTCCGAAAAAAATCTTTCACTTAATTGACCTCTTTGCAACGAATAAAAAAGGTTGTTGTCATGACATGATGTTCCAGCAGAAAAAAAATCTTTAAAAAAAATCTAAAAAGAAAATTTCCAAAGAAAAAAAAACCGGAGGAATTGAATGAAAAGTCATTAAATGTAATTTCCCGGACTTTAACATCGTAACAGATCTGGCTTTCAATCAACATTCATCCTATGTGCCATTCACCGTTAGTTGTCGTCATTATTAAAACGTTTCCCATTTTACAAATGATTTGATTAAAATCAAAGTTTTCTGTCTACACACTTTGTGCTAGCGTAATTAGTTTAAATATTCCCTTCCCCCAATTGAAAGGACTGAGGCGATGGCGGCTGGGAAATTGAGTGCTATGGGTTTTGAGTGCGGAACATTTTATGGGTGTTTCATTACGGACATTTAGCTACATGGCATGTGAATGGAGAGGAAAGTCGTTACGACATCGTTTATAATGGCATGACATCAATTTATTTGAATGGTCATGTATATGACTATGATGTTGAAGTAAGATGGTTGGAATTGAGTGTGACAAATTGAAATTCTTTTGAGACTGAAGAAGATGATGCTGAACAAAATAGTTTCGCTTTTACATTGTGATAATAGTTACAGTCTCAAGTCTTCGACAGTCTCAAAAGAAAAGCCCAACACATTCGCAATCGAACTCTCAATACCAAGTATCCAATTAAATGTTGTTCGACACTATCGATCAAAGGGAAATAAGTATTTCATTCAATAAATAAATATTCCAATTTTTCCTCTCTCCCTCCCTCGTCTGTGCATGAGTTTGAGTATGGCTGTTGAACCAATGATACCGTTCAAACAAGAAAAATTCCACTTCAACACGACATCATTTCCTTCAGAATATCTAACCACCATCACGACCCTATACCATCTTCCTCCATACATTTTTCCAGATATCAAATACATCGGGCAAAAAAAATGAACCGACTAACTGACCACAGCAAGACAAAATAGACATTCTTTCCGAACACCATATCATCGTCATATTTATGGACACGTTATGTGTGTAGAGGAGCAATCTGTACATCATCGAACGAATAGGAAAAATGTGTATTTAGAAAAATGAGGAAATCAAATTAAAAAGGAAAATGTGTTTGACGTCCTTGCAAATGTATACCATTCACATATCGCCCGTCGAACACAGCCCATACCCTACAATAAATAAATAAAATGAAGAAAATAACGCGAATGTTGGCAGTTTATGTTATGGGTAAAGAATTCTACTGGGTTGTCAATATATTAGATTTTGTGTTATTTCCTCTGTTCCATTATATTATATTGTGAAACGAGAATATCTCCGGGATATTATGTAACACAAACTGATCTTTGGATATTGAATTGATAGACCTATTTCGATGTGTGTAACGATTTTGGGTTTTTTTAAATTGGGTTTTGGTGGATGGAATGTGTGTTCGGAATGTGTTTGAGCGTATGCGCACGCTGATTGTGATGTTTATCGCACTAGTGCGATATGACAATCCTTCATGGCACTGCATTATCTGTACTGAGTTTCGTAAGATAATTATTTCATGCGGAAATCGTTGTATATACATTTCATGTTAATTGTTTCGTACAGTAACAGATCAGACATCATCAATTAGTGTACCATAAAACAACCCTAAAAATCATTAGCAACTTACAGTTACAATCGGAGCCGTAGCTACGGGGAAGCTTTAAAGTAAAGAGCTCTGTTCCCTACTGAATATCCGTTCTCCGAAACTTTTAGCGGGGATTCACGCATTCATCTATCACCCTTATAACCCAAAATTGAAAATGGCAAGCTCACTCGCATTGTGGATTGACGTGCCACTGTTGCATCATTTATACTAACTCCGGCAATACAAAAGCATGGAAAAACTTTTTCATGCTAGATACATCGGAAGCCGTACTCTACATTTTTTCAGAAACTACTTTCGACTCCCTTAGCCATAACATCTTGCATAACATAATTCGTGAAGAAAAGATTAATGCAAAGTTGAAAAGTCCAGTTTTCGTGAGAATTTTGTTAGTCCGATGCGGAGCCTAGGTCAACAGTCAAACTCGACTTTTCATTTTCATTTTGAGTTGGTATTTTATCATAATAATAGATAACTGGGATGAGTGTGTAACAACGAGGAAAATGAGATTGGAACGACGAACTAAAATAAGAAAATTGCATTAGGAAATGTTTGGACCGCGATGAAATGCACGCATGGCGAACGTGTTCTTTTGTTGCAAATTGTGACAATTGTATCTCTGTTTGCCGTGAATGTGTGGTTACGGATCCACTTTTCAATTTTTACCTGAAAGAAAATTCAGGAAACGAGCTGCCAGCTTCCAACCTATTTGGCATGTTCTGGGCGCTGAAATAATCTAGCAAGGAAAACATGCAATCGGATTATTTCAGTGAAGACTTGATTTGTATAAACAAATGGCGCGTCGATTGTTCTCGATCTACCTTGTTCGTGCTGTGCTGTATACGATTGTGGTGTGATAAACTGTCCTCGATGTTCCGAGATAAATCGAGCAAGTTTGTTCGAAACTGTGTTTTTTACGTGGTAAATCAGGCGAATTTGTATTAATTTCGGAATATCGATTGGGCAGTTGTATGTTTGTGAAGTGGCCACATAGTCGAAATGAGGCGCTGCTTGGTGGCATGCTATTGTCTGGACGCTCTGTTATGTCATTCATGGACTGAAGTTGCAGGCATTGTTCTATGAAAGGCTTGAAAACTTTAAGGCTACGAGTGACTGACGGGGTAGCTCGGCACTAGCATGGGACTGAGTTCTGTTCCTGCCTGACTTGGCTGCTGTGTAGGCTCATCGCAGAGAGAATTCGCAGAGCTGTTTAGATATCATTTTGCTGATTCCACCAACAGCCTGTTTGTGCGCTATGCGCTGTGCGCTAAGAATTTTTGAGTGCGTGGGACCAGGCCGACAAGGGCCTATGGGGCCTAATATGCGAATTCTTGCTGATGATTTTTGGCGATTGAACACGTCACAGAAATGCTCGAGACAATCAATTCGCTACAACGCCGTGAAGGAGTCGAGGAATATCTCCAAAAAATTCTAAAATTTAAGGATGAAGTTACACATTTTTAGAGTATTATGATTCTGCAGGACGGAGTTCGAATGTCGATCATATCATAACGTGCGTGCTATCATTGATACCTGCCCTTGTTAGGCGACAGTGAATGACAGCTAGGCGGCGACACCAACCGCTACTTTTGGCTCTGACTCAGAGCCTCTGGAGCTACACGATTCTTGCATCGTGGGGAACAGATTTCTTACCTGGAGTGGTTCTTGTAGAGTGTAGGGTGAACAGATTTCATGATGACTGAGGAAAGAACAAAGGGTCGTAATGACATGTGTTCTATGGGTAGCAATAGCCACCTCAAACTGATAAATCTATCTAACTTAGATTTGTTGAGCAGCTTTCCACTGGCACAGTAAAAAAAACTTTCGGTATTGTAAGGATCTCAAAATGATGTAGCCTCTAACCCAGGGTAGTTGGGGCGTTATTATTATTATTAGTTCTTTGAACGGCGGTATCAACTAACTTTCCTTCTTCAACGAGGAGATGAGTGCTACCTATATATTTCGATGTAATTTAAAAATATCGGCTGCGTTCGTTATATAAAATTGAATAGGCTGTACGAATGACAGTTATAAATTGTATGACATCAATGAAAATACACTTTTTGGAATGTAGCTGACTGTAATTTGAAGTTCAAGTCAAATCAGATTTCAGATTAACTGGATCTGTTACGAGCCTTAGCTTCAAGTTATGATGACAAGTTTTTAAGCCTCGCGATAGTATTGAATTACGTTATTATACGTACGTAAATAGGCATTTCGTATTTACGTAATTTCTATGTGAGATGGTACATTATCGGATGTGGGTATTGTGTCTATTGTTTTCAGTGAACATCCACGAATGTATTTCATATTTTCACTGATTTTACCGTCCGACAAAGATATCATAAAACTACGTAAATTCGAAATGTCCTTTCACCGTTTCCTTTCCACTCTGAGACGTATATCAAAAGTTTTGTGCTTTTGTTCATTGTGCTCATAAATCACTGTCAACAGAATTACTATATTTGAACAGTTTTCGTTCAGTGTAAATATGATGACGAACTTTTATCATGAGACATCCGAACGACTGTTAGTTGTAATCTTTGAAGAATGGAAGAATTTTTCCGAAAATTAATTAATAAATTTATTGTTTCGAAAGTTTCGTTTCGTACTTAAACTTATGTTTAGAGTATACACAGACGCTTTGTGCTGTTGTTTCCACGTTCTATATAAGATATGGGAAGCGAAAAAATTTTCGGTTTTCTATTTTACTTTCGCAAGAAATTTTTGTTTACTTTAAGCAGTTTATGTTTTCTTATACGTTCAAAATTGTTCATTGCTTGGAAACTATTAATTAAAATGCTTTTCATCGATGTCTTCCAAAGAATTGCTTAAATTAAATTTCAGCGACGATACGTATTATACCTTACGTATGTGCATAGTATAACCTTACATCCAGGAAGCATATATAATAATGGATAGAGACATAAAACTGTATGCACAACAAAAATGAAACTTGCACACAAATTTATGACTAACTTATGGCAATATATCCCCGGTGGATCTTGTTAAAATGTTTTCTTCGCCAAAACTACACCAACATAATACACAACCACCCCCTGCTGCCGCCCGTGCCAGTTCTTGCCAAACATATTTTACCAACGATTGTAATATTTACCTGAACCTCTTAATATGTTCAGAAAGTAAAGTTGATAAATATGAAAAATATATTGCTCGCTCATTCGAACCGACTTGGAACATTATTATTTGATTTTCGTAACAATATGTTGTGTATAATATTCACAGAACAGTGAGTAGTGTAGTACGACAGTTGCACTCTGATACTCTAGAGTTTTTTCTTTGGATGGAAAAATCATATTCTTTGCGGAATGGTGTGAGAAGAAGAAGGAGAAGTGGAAATATTATATTTGTGCATGGAACTCTCCGTTGATATATTTATCCGAGAAAAGTTATTTTTTTCTTCCCATCCTTTGAATAAAGAAAAAACAAACTTTTACAATCGGTATTCACCTTTTGAACATTTTGTACATTTCCTATAATTTCAAGAGTATCACAAAGGAATAAAAATTGTTTTTTTTCTCCTTCATCCGTATATTTCCGATTCAAAGATCCGATGAGAAAGAATACACAACACAAAAGTAAATACACGTAAGACGACTTCAATGTCATATGTGCGGATATGGTTGCACACGTGTCGAGAGATGTATATGTGGAGGAAGAAAAAAAAGGTTTGAAAGTTCAAGTAAGCCATAAGGAATTATCTGAACTGTTGTGTGTAATAATATTTTGTTGTCGCTGGTTGTTGTTATTTATATCGATCGATTCTAAAGAATCGAATTCCGAATTTTTTTATTGTGATTGTACGAAGCTTTTGTATATGTAATACGTTGTGTACTCGAGTTGAAATGGTATACAAATGTTTATTTCGAATATTATGAAAGACAAATATAAAATTGAGAATTGCGACAAACATCCTTCAACTCTCTCGAGCTGTAGATGTGGATGAAAAACATTTCTTTGTCAAAATGACTAATCAAAAAGTTTCCTTTTCTTAGATAATGACAAAAACTCTTGCTTCTCTTCTGAATCAAGTACCTTTAAATGTCTGCTAATTCTGAGTCTGAGTGTAGAAAAGAAAATGGAAGAACAACTGGTTTGAATTTAAAACGCAATTCAATTCAATATTGATATGGGTGGAACATAGGATATCTCTTCCTGTTCGAATGGCATCACAAAGAAGTCATCTGCTTTTGACAACCACGGCGATGGTATGTTTAGAATATTGAAGTAAAAGATTTTGCTATACTGGGGCGTGGTTGGTTATGTAGGGGAGATCCTTTCATTCACTCGTACTGTAAAAAAACATGATATGCCGTATCACGAGTAATTCAATGAACATCGTGTACTTTTAATACTTATTTGCAACAAGTTGCGTAATGAGACTATTTTCGTCACTAGATGTGGGCATGTGGGGCTATCAAACGAACGGTTCGTTTGATATCACCCAATTTCAAAACGTGTTTCATACAACGTTTTCTGAAGTGAACTTTTGAAATGCAAAACATACCCTTCGTTGCAGGAATCAAAATAGTTATTTTTTACCAAGGTAGGTATACTAGTAATTTATGCAACAAGTTGCAAAAAGGGGGACTTTCCGTCACTAGATGTGATGTGATAACCACATCGTGTGACAAAAAGTAGAGCTTTTCGCAACGTGTTGCATACAACGTTTTCTGCAACCAGCTGCGAAAAGTGAACTTTTGAAATGCAACCATAACCACTTTATGAACGAAAATGCTATGAACGATCACGTAGACTGGATTTATGTACGTTTGCAACCAAAATGATGCATGAAAAAGTTCACTTTTCGCAGCGCCGTTGCAGAAAGGTATTTTCTTGCACTAGAGGCCATAGAGCCAATGTTTTTTGTACGGACCATAACCACACCTTCCCTATTCAAAACTTCAACCAATTTTCTAACAAACATTCACATGAAAACAAAAACTCATTTGAATGTTGTAGAAGACTATGGAATGTGATGTGAAGAAACGATTTGGTATAATTATGTGCTTCTGTAGCTGAATGGCTTTAGTCGTTGCCTCAGGACCAAAATGCTCGCGTGTTTCAAATTGAATATGAGTCAGGGTAATCAATACCAATGTTATTAAACCTCTTTAAACAACAGAAGAATAAGCAATGGACAATTGGAATTTCGACAACTTCGACGTAAAACATCATTCTAAGCAAAAAATTGTTCTACGGTATGCCTATAAAATGCACAGATTTTTTTATAAAAATAAATTTTGTTCACAAAAAGCGACCCAAAACCGAACCATTTTTGTCAGCCGCCAGAAATGTGCCTGAGGCCATATGCAG
>JANTFA010164493.1:0-10098 GCA_026413405.1 Phytosciara flavipes
AGGTAGTCGAAAGATAAACCTTGGAACTGAAAGTCAAAGTTTTCCAGTTATACCTAAAAATACCGAAGGAAATGAGTTGGAGTTTATGAAAAGTGGTCCACTCACGGTTAATTACCTTATTTTACTTACAAAATCTATAAATTCAAAGCACTAGACTGATTCAACTACCGACTAGATATAAACAACAGTTCTTAAAGAGAGGACAGAAATGGTTTTTGTGTAATCGAACATAAATAAATCTAAATCATAGCTGTGTAGAAAGTCAATATTAATTTGTGTTTCTTCGCCGTTGCACGAATAGTTGTTGATCTTCTTGGATGAAAACGCCGCTTTCATCCAAGAAGATCAACAACTAACTGTGTAGAAAGTCAAGGCAACTTTCTAGCAACCTCACAGAGTTGATTTCCAACGATACGGCAGGCTCGATGCTAATATGCTTAACTCTGTCTAATTTCGATGTTCCTAATTTTATGAAGAAACTCTGTGAGGTTGCTAGAAAGCTGTCTTTGTGAAGCCAATGTTAGTACTATTCTCTATTTACAACAATTTTATTAACCTAAATTTAGTGGAATGTTTGCAATTTGAGTGTTCGACTCATCTTTCGTGTTGTAATCTTCACAATTGAGTTGAACGTCGTGCTCTTAATATCCTCACAACTACGACTATAGCGACGATTACGGCAGTAGATGCGAAAATTCCCCAATTAACGTAGATGCTAACCCAAGCATAGTTTATGTGTTCGCATTGAGATCGAGTTACTATTACAGTGGATGCTATCAACCAAATCGTGCGAACGGCCAGTACGGAAAAAAAGCAATAATTCACCCATCGGGCTGATCTTGGCTCAAGTTTGATAAAGTTTCGGAAAAACTCAGGCACAAGCTACAAGTTAGTGTCGAACAGTTAATTTGCAGGTGGATTGTAATTGAAGTTTTTGTTTTGCTAACCTGAATTAATCCCAAAACTGTTCCTAAGAGCATGATAACGACAGCGACAATGTAACAAGTTTCCAGTACAGGAATAGCAATAATTATTGTGAAAATGTACAGACCAAAAGTGACGATGAAAGTGATGGCATTATATACGAGCCAGATTCGATTCACAATTCGTTCTCTTGTTGACACATTGTCGTCAGTTATAGGAGCTTTGATCTCTTCACTGTTCATCTTTTAACCTGAATATAACACAAAAACTATATATTTTTCAGAGTATCAAGTCTAGAAAATGTTATGAAATATTTATTCCCAGATAATAATGACTCTAACTAACTAACTTGCGAAACAAGAAGCTAAATGATGACAATCTGAAGATACTTTCAAAAACAAAACAAATGAAACCAAAAATAATCGGAGGAACTCACAAAATCATTTAGAACTGCGACTGAAGGTTTCGATATTCAATGGGCGTTTATTAACACGAACAACCGATACATTACATCGATATCGTTGTCTTATCTCTACTTTTTTGTTCCGGTTTTGATGAAAATATCATAGTTGTAAATCGTGTGTTAGTAAGAGGGACTTGTTCGTAACTCAAAAAGTAAACAGAGTGACACATTGTTGTGATGACAAGAACAGCTGATCAAAATTTAGTACAAACCGTACAAACCTCTAGGTACTCTGCGCATGTCGATACTTTAGATTTGAGCCAGTGCGTCGTGTATAATGTAAAATTGAGAGAATAGAGGATTGTTAAAGTGATTACAGCAAAATATCAACGATGGCGTTGCCGGCAAATCTTACTTTTGAGCTCGAAAATTGAAAAAAATATAGTAGATTACAGCAAGCATGAAGTATTATATGACGAGATATGTACGTACAGAAGGGCTTGCCCAAGTGTTAGTACAGTTCGAGTTTATATATCCGATAAGCTGTATGCTATTTCACTCAAGTTTGTGAAACACTAAGGCCGGTGACACACATGTTGTACTCATTGCAAAGAATTGTTGTTGATTCTATCTGAATATCAATAATTTCTGGTAAGAAAAATTTGAGAACCAAACAACTACTATTTCTATTTACCATCAGAAGTTGTACGTACGTTTGCGGAATGAAAAATAGTACACATAAATTCGTTACTTCTGGTCGGAACGTCCTTAACCTGGAAATTTTTAATTTAAAATGCAGACACCGAAAATGAACATATACAAGTGTTTCAAGTGACAGAGGATCATTCTGGTGATCTCACTGAGTTTCCCACAAAATTTAATGAATATTCCCTATCGAAATCCGGATTGATAGTGTCGATAGATAAACAGAAAGAAACATACAGAGTAAGACTTACACACCTTACTCAGTAAGTTGAAAGAATTAAATTTTTTGATTTGGTGGGTTTTCATGTTTTTTTTTACTGAAAATGCTCATTTTTAAAACGCTATGTCCGGCGTTTCTGCATCAAATATAAAATTTAATGCGTAACGGCTCGTTTGTTTTGTACTTTAAGTGAGAAAGCTCAGAGAATAAAAATATTGCAATCAAACTTAACCACTATATCCAATTATTACGATGAAAATATTTAAAAAAATAATTTTATTGCCTGTTTTGTGCAAAGGACAATATTCATATACCTCCATCAACCTTCATATTGCCTCAGTCTGCTGATAATCAAAATAATCCCATAATATTCGGAAAACGGATTCTTCGACGAGATATTATTGATTTCCAATGATTGGTAATTTTTTTATTTACACACATAATCATTCGAAATATAAAAAAAATTGTTTGTGTGGATTGATCAACACACATGTTGGCAACAATATTTAATCACAGACAAGGGTGAATAAGTGTCAGGTACCGTGATTCCATTTTGTGATTATAATAATTTTCGTTTATATTTTAAGTTCGTGTCCATTTAGAGTTTTCTTGTTATTTGTCAAAGTTATCCCGCTTCAGGTCTAATCTAATATGAGATGACCTAAGATCAATGATAAGAATTTACTAAAAAACTCAAAATCTAATCTCAAAATAATCCAACGAATTTCAAATATAACCGAAAATCAAAATCACGAAAATGGAGTCTTCGAACCACTCAGTTTTGGTTTCATTTATTTCCGAAAAACGACGAGTTTCAGGAGAATTGAAGACTTTGAAAAGAAGATTCTTTCGAAGTTTACAAAATTGTGCTTTAACTGTGTAAGTTTATGTTGAATCTACAAAAATTAGTTAGACCCAATTTCCTATCCTGTGACCCAGCGAGTGTAGGGCAAAACATAATTAAAACCACTGAAACTTCATAATTCTAAATAAGGTAGGCCCAAGCAATTTTTTTCTCAATCTTTTTGTGTAAATCAGTTTAGAGCTGATACTAAAAACTTGACGAAACAATTCGAAACCGTAAAGATTTCGGATTTTATAAATTCCAGAAATAGAGTATGAAAATAATTGTGCTGCTGTTCAGGTAAGCAAATATTATTGACATTTCTATTGTGAATGTGGTTGTATGGGTGTCACAAAAAATACACAATTATTTCGACCGTTAATTTGAAATATCACCATTTGGCGGAAATGATTTTATTTGAAAGTGCGCGAGTTTCCGGTGAAACAAAGTATTGTCGAAGTGCTCATTTTTGAGTAGTACGAGCACTATCACCTCTAGTAGTAAACATGAATTTTTAAGTAGATTTTGTTGAGTGAAGTAGTTCCGCGAGTCAAATTCACATGTTATAAAAACAATGGAATAGTAAAAATTTAAAGAAAAGTTAGACTTTCGATTTTCTTGATGACCCGCAGGAAGATTTCAACCTTAACATACCTAGCTGAGTGTCTGCTTAGCCTGAGATGCAAGGTCGAGCTACTCGGAAGCTCTTAGCTTTTAGATTCTTTCTCTATTTTATATTTGGTGAGATATGTTAAATTGCTTCTGAGTTGTTCGACCTTGCTCACAATGAAGTACATTTGTTGACATTTATATACGTAGAGTATTGGACTCAAAATGTACGCAATGCATCCCCAACTATAGGTTTTTTCGAGTTATTTTTTATCGATGTATCGATGCACTGATTTGTTATAATGTCAAAACGTCGAGAATCTCATTACCAAACTAGTACTTCATACCTCGCTCATACGCTGTTTTAAATTTTTGAAACATCGACACTCATATGGAAAATAAAAAAATTTTGGGTTTCTCATCTCAATGGGACATTTATTAAAAATACTGAATGAAAACCTAATTCAACTGTTTGATGATTGAAAACTGACTTTTAAAACGGTGCATCTTACTTGATAAATCGGAAAAGTAAGCCATTCGTTACCGATACAGTGTAACGAAAAGGTTTCCCATAAGACAGAAGGTAAAAGAGTTGATTTGGGGTGGTTGTCGTCTGAGCTACCAGCACTTCCAAATATCTATCCACAACTTCCACCACAGATTTTCATCAGAATCTTCCGTTTGTTGTAGTTTTGGTTGTTTTTGTTGTAAGGCTTGTGGCATAGCCATAGTGCACAGCATCAAAGATAAACAAACGAACAACAGTATCTGGAAGAAAATGTTGATTTCCGTTATTTCTCACTTCACTTTCACTGTTTCACTTAAGAAATCTAAAAACTGTGTGCTAATGTCTTTGATGTCTACAAAGTCGTATCGATTTGCTACTCGCCACAAATTTTAGATTTGTTAAGTTACGGCCAGAGCTTTTACTCTGCCTTGAAATCATCACACATTTAGAACATTTTCTAATGTATACTGACCATTAAAATTTTCATTTTATGTAAAGGCAATTTTCAAATCTTGCCAAGCTTCGGAATGGTTGAAACGAACTGAGAAAATCATTCGCTTTGATACCAGTTTTAAACGATTTGGAAAAAAACTCTTAATAATCTACTGATGACACAAGGTCAAAAGGCCAATATTAGACTGAATAAACTAAGGTAAAGATAGAGGACGACATCGAAGAATAAATGAATGAGATCAATTTCGAAAAAGGATGAAAAGTAAGTCCTGACACGTAAGAATGACGCACTTAAATGAGTAGAATTTAACGAAGGGCAATCGACTGGGGTCACACGTGAGAAAGAATTGACGTATAAAAATTCGAAAATTATGATGCTGAGTTACATAAATGTTGGAAAACACATTAATTGTTGATACATACACCAAATCTCAGTTGTCTGATGCGTATATGATAGTTATTTTCCTAACGCAGGCTTTTTTAGCGAATGAGAGGTTTCCGGAACCGAACTCGCTAAAAAAGCCTTTTAGCATAAGTTAGGAACGATATTTCGATACAAGTTAGGAAAATACAATTTTATTCCCTTGACTGTAGTAAACGGTATTACAGCAGAAAATCACCTAAATGCTCGTAACAGAACTTATAACAACATATTCTAATTGTAATGCGTCATGTCCTAATTCATTTGGAGGTGCGCAGCTTTGTATTGAAATTCAATTTTTGTATGAAAACATAATTTTCAGTTCTGTGGTTTGACAACCTTTTCGACAACCATTTTGGCGCAAACGCAGTAAACATTATGCAATTTCAATTCAAAATTCATTTTAAAAAGATGTCGTGCACTGAACTTTATATATTATGTAATGTTGGAACAAACAAAAATCGTTCATCGGCATTGTGTCTGTATCATAAATATTGAACTTGTCAGTAGTGTATGAAAGTAGTGCACACAACGTCAGAGTCACATCAATTGAACGCGACCACCGACTTTTTTTTATTTTTTGAATGATTGTTTAGATGTTACACTCCAAATAACACTTTAAAAAAAATTTACCCATCCACATTATTATTAGAGGTTTTCTGTGTGTTGCTGTCAGGCCTGCAGTGAGCCTGCAGCGCCTGCAGTCAGCTGAAAATTTTTGTTTTTATAAAGTTGGCAGCGCTTATACCATGTATTTAGATACGGAGCGGCGACTGCCATCTATTTTACTTTTTCCAAAACAAAAATGCTGTGATTAAAATCTGGCGCATTTGGCTTGAATGGTGAACTTACATTTCAATTTATAAAAAAAATTCAAGGCATGTCGTGGAACACTTTCTTTCTTGAAATGCAACACTTTATCGAAATAAAATAACAAAATTCGAATTTGGGCGAAATTTTGATTTAAGCACCACAAGTTATCAAAATAGCTATTTTGTTGGTAACATTTTATTTTAGATGAATGTTGTAAATGTGAATCATTTTGCGTTCTTGAATAATGTTTTCTTATTCATTTTCGATCCCGACTTCAAATGTTGTATTTTGTTTTGTTACGATTACCGAAAGTTTACAAAACATTTCAATCAATGATAACATTATAATCAGTCGTGGGAAATGGGAAAAGACATAATAAATTTTAGTATGCAGTCAATATGCAGTCATAATCTTATTCGTTTCGATACGGGGAGGAAAGTTCAATCATAATATTGATGGTAGTTCTCTGTTCCAAACGGACAACATATCAGATTAGTTGTGTAATTATATTTTTCGTGAATTTTGGGTCATAAGGTGCCATATCGAGAGTTTATGTTTAAAATGTTACATTTTGAATGGTGGTAAAACCCATAATCGCATTTAGTAAATTTTTGCATTATCATTTTTCACCAAGGCAAAAAAAGTTTTGCGCTGACCCCAAATCTAAATAGTAGTTGGTTAGTAGTTGCTGCAAAAATGATTCATTAAATCAGTGAACCATTCTGTTCCGAATCAAGTTGCTCAAAAACACACACGCGAGGTTTCTCTAGTCAACTAGAACTATCGAGATAAACGAAATTGGATGATTTTAAAGCGTCAGAAAAATTTTCCACTACCGACGGAATATATCATATGATGTACCACTCCACTTTTCTCTGTAATGTCGGTCGTGATGTGGGGTGTCAATGAATAGTGTCCGATGTCACCTACAAAACTTCAGTCTGGAGCATCCTGCTAGCTGTTGCCCACAGCCCTTCAGAAAGTTTCATTATTTCGAGGTTATCCACCAACAGCGCTGGATGGGTCGCACAGCCACCATTGGCAGTCCACAAGGTGTGTCTTACTAAGCCGCATAATCGAGCAGAATATGGCTTTAATTGGATGTATCTTAATGGAGCTATTGGTCAAAACTGTTTTCGCGACTCATCTGCAGATCATTTTTCTCAGAGTTCCAGCGGTACAATCGGAGTGTTTCAAGAAAAAAGTTGTTCTACAAGTTTCACTGAATAGATCCCTTACTCATTAGTATCGGTGATGGGTTGAATCTCGATTCCATATAAGCTGTTCGGAGATTTCGCGAATTCACTATAAAAATCCAATTCGAATCATAACGGAAATTACATTTTTTTTAACACATTCAAATCTTAACATTCAGACACATTTGAGAAATTCGGTGAAATACTGCGTCACAAACCCAAAATTATGTGAAAATTCTGCTTTTCGCATTTCGGCGCGTTTGTCGACAATTATCTGAGTACAAATTTTTTTTAAAATGCAAATTTTACTCAAACAAGCAATAATTTCGACCAAATTAGAGGACATCTGTGTCAATTAATGTTTAAAGACGATTGATACTGTAGTCACTCACCGCATTCGCTTATCAAAAGTAGACAAATATGTCTTTTATAGCACATCTGCCCATATTTGATTTTCAAATGCGCAGAATTTTTTTTTGCTTATATTGCACAATGCACATCTTGTACTTGTAGCATTTACACTCAAAGTTTCTAGATGTGCTCTAGCATATCCAAAAAATATGCGAAAATTGATTGAATATGACCTCCTGATAGTTTGTGAAACGCAGTATTACACATCTCGTCTGTGTTTCACAGAACTTCGGTAAAGCTGAAGACACACGTGCAATTTTGCGTTGATAAGATTGACAATCATGCTGCGGTTTTTATTGTATTCCGATTTTCACCAAATGCAGTTAAATTGTCGATCCCATCAACGCAAAGCTGCTCGTGTGTATATACGACATAAAGTGTCACATCAAGCAGGGTTCACAAAATGGTGACTTTTGAATCGGCAGTCAATTTTAGTCAGTCAGGTTCTATCGTCCAGAAAATACGGTGACGCTAATGATAGTATGAATTTTTTTTCGATTAATTGGTCGGTTTTTCGATTATTTGGTCGGTTTTTCGATTATTTGGTCGGTTTTTCGATTATTTGGTCGGTTTTTCGATTATTTGGTCGGTGTGACTTCATTTTGAATAGCGAATCTCATGTTAAAACTGGTTATTGATAAAGGCAAATGTGTCAACTGAAAAAAATAATTATTTTTGACTCGACGAATTTTGATAAAAAAAAGCCAATGTGTAGCAAATGATCTCAGGAACTGTCGTGCGATAAGAGTTCAAAATTATGAGGTGAGCGATGTGAAAAAGAAGACTTTTTCCAAAGGCTTATCGCACAGCAGAAGCAAGTCCGAATGAAAATCTGAATACTTTACTAGAATCCTGAAACGCTACACACTGGCACTTTGTTTGATCAAAATCCATCGTGTAAAAGTTTAACGTTTGACGCATAGAAATTTTGAATAATTTTGGTTTTAAGATCGTGCAGGTCGTGCAAAAAGTTTTAAAAATAGCTGAAAAACGATCCACAAACTCAAAAATGTTTGAAAAATTTGTAGAATTGCTTTCCATATTCTATGCTTTCGTTAATTATTTTCGCCATTACCAATAGCATTGAGTTTGAATTCCATTAAAGCGTAAATCGTAAATGTCATAATATTCACATATTCATTCAAGCTGTTGCAAGTTTTTTCCGTTTGTTGAATGCTGCTACACCCCAAATTGTGCACATTTAGTCGCATCTCTTCTTTTCCTATTTGTTTTTGTGCATAACAAATCCAATTTCAATCGAAATGTGAAAATATGTAAAATGTTCGAATGTTTGAGGAGCACAATCTCCGTTTTCATGACACCTCCAACCAGTGACACCCAGCCGTTTTGACGCCGCCGACTTCGCCACCGCAAGGCAACTTAACAAGACCAATCATTGTAAATCAACGTGATTAATCTAATATGGATTATATAGTTAATTATGCTGGTTAATCACGGCCACATAGATAATTTTTGGTTACTCTGAGTGAGCGACCCCTCGGACTAACCTAAACGAATAATTAATTTATACCAAAGTCTAATTTAATTATAATAAATATTTCGTGAAAAGGTACAATGTGGCAAAAATATTCCGCTGCGATAAGATAAGTCACACACGCGATCGAAAATTTAGCGTCACACAGTAAAATTATTGCCCTATTTCGTGTGCATCTGTATTATAATCTTATTGAACGCAGCACCAGGTCGGCAGTTCAATGAATTCGAGAATGAAATAAATACCAAAGTCAGCATATTCTGTGACGTTAGGGACAGATTCGCTTTTCGTTCGAATAATCTATCTACAAGGTTATTCTATGAAACATAGGAACTAATAAAAGCTTATAAACGAAAGAACGTTACTGAATTCATTCAGTGAGTGATTAGTCTAAGCAACGACGACTCAAGTTCATACTGATTCCTAATCGAAAGAATTGCAATACCTAATTTCAAATTGTCACCGTTGTTTTGCGTGCTCTTTAAACGAGATTGACCAAATTTTATTATCTGTGATTTAAAAATTCAAAACCATAAAGAAATCTATCGAGCTCAAGCTAAAGGTGGTTCGTTTGAAGAAAATTTAAAGCTGAGAACACTATAGTGCTACACTTTAAACTACAAACCGCAACAGCAGCAACAGTGAAAACGATAATGAAGAATAATGATGAAATCGTCATATCCGGCATATCGGGACGTTTTCCCAATACGAACAACATGAAGGAATTGGCTCATAATCTGTACAACAAGGTGGATATGATTGATGATGACGAGAGTCGTTGGAAGCATTTCCATCCGGAAATACCAACCCGCGCCGGAAAAATTCGAAACATTGAAAAGTTTGACGCCTCATTTTTCGCCACCTTGAACAAGCATGCCAACTGGACTGATCCGCAGATGAGAATGCTACTTGAGCATGCATACGAAGCGATTTTAGATGCTGGTGTCAGTCCTGCATCGCTTTTCGGAAGTAAAACTGGTGTTTTCATCGGTTGCAGTATGTCAGACTCGAGAGATGCATTTTTCAATCATATCCCAACGAAAGAGGGATACACTATAGTTGGAAATTGTAACTTCTACTTATCGAATCGTTTGTC
>JANTFA010164504.1:0-10098 GCA_026413405.1 Phytosciara flavipes
ATAAAACAGAAAATCTGTATTTGCGAAACACAAATCTAATTTGCTCAAAATTATTTTTAATTTAAATACACAACCGTGTACAAATGTGGTGCAGAGTTGCGTCACTCAGACACTTACTTTTCGGTAATTAAATTGGCAAAGATGTTCACGTTTAACATTCATATACCGTGTTCCGTTCCGTTCAGGTAAAAATTGTTTTGATGAGTTTATATTATAGCTAGTCAGTAGTCATCTCTAAGTGAATTTAGAAATGTTTATGTCAAGATGGAATTTATGATCGAGAAAAAAAATGAAACGAAAATTGGGTATGCGATTACGCGTGATTTACGTTGTGTATAAATTTGAATATTTGGCGGAAAAATTTTGATGTTGTTACGAAAACACAAATCATAAAATTATATGGGTTTTTAATCGCTCAAACATTAAACAATTATGTTTGTAAATAACTTCTTATTGATGGGTTCGAATAGAATTGTCTTACCTTTGCTTTTTCTGTGTTGAGTGGCGATCATGACATTTGTGACTTGTACATTTCAATATCTTTTACGACAATCAAAATCAGCAATTGTGGACGGAAATAGAAGCTTGAACGACACTTTTTACGTGTTTGAATGAGATTTGTTTTCCTAGTTGCTGTTACTTCTCTGTATACTTTGAATATACATCGTCCCGGATCTGTTTACAGCAATTTTTCAACGTAAAACATGTAAGTGTGCCACTAAATCTATTACGTCTTTTGTTCAACTACGTTGTGTTCAAAATCTTGTACTTCGCTAGTTTTAACAATGGGATATCGTAGAGGGGTCAAAACAAAACTGTGGAACAAATTTTTTTCTGGTGGTTCTTGAATCGCTAGAATCGGTATAAAAACGCTTCCAAAGTAAAGCTTAAGAATCAAATATCTCGCCTTTTTGATGCGATTTGTTGCGTTCGAAAGAGCAATACAATGCTAATGTTACATGGAAGAACTTTTTTTTAATCTCTGTAATGGTCCTAACTATCAAGGATTCCCAAAAAAAGTGTCCCACAAACAGTTCTTGAAGATGGGTGTTGTCCTGATGCGTTTTTTTCAACTAAAATCTCAAGAGTCCGTGTCCTTTTATACTTTTTATTCGCTTTTTTCTGTGCCAATATCATGCTAGAGGTTTTCTCGAACCTTGTTGATTCACAACACTCCCAGGACACTCTTCAAGTATTATCCCTCCCTGCATTCATTTGAATAGCAGCACAACAAAATCAGACGCCTGTAGGAAGGTACTCAGCCCTAAAAGCAAAAATATTTTCTAAATTCTAGTGTGGTTGGATGGAGGTGATGCATGCATTTTTCTTATGGAAATTTCTACGGCCAAAGTACGGGGTCCTCAAATGCGGAAAACATCGAATTGAGATTTCTGATGTTGAAGGTATAACCTGATCTTCCTTCAATATGTGAATATTTTCGATCTTCGGCAACTGTTTTTAGCAGTAACATCTACTTCCCAACAGATATCATGAGGGGCAAGAGAAGCATTACGACACATTTTACGTGTTCAAAGGGGATCGGCTTTCTTAGTTGATGTTATTTCCTGATATATTTTGAATATACATCGTCCAGTATCTGTTTTCAGCGTTTTATGAACGGAAAACCTATTAAACTGCTAACACTGAATCTATTACGTCTGCGTTTCAATTACGTTTATGTGTTCTCAATTTTGTACTTCACTAGTTTCAACATACATTTCGGTATATGTATAAGAACCGGTGTGTGATGTTCGTTTATTATTTTCGTCGTTCTTGTGGGTAACATATGACATCATTTGGTATAAGAGTACACCTTCGTGGAATTTTCGACAGACTGAAAACCGAAAATGTCCCGGGCACATGAAGAGTACAGGGTTGTCGTGATAGAAAGCTAATTGTACCCGGAGACATTCGCATTAGAAAATGCATGTTTTTGGCTTTTGATCACCTCACCTCTCACCAGTCACACGAGAGGTGAGGAATATTCTTAAACTAAAGTGTAGACTAGTTGGTCACATACCGAAGCGCAACAAATCAAAACCTCAAAATGAAAATCATATCGTCATTGGAAATCATAACAACCCGATCTCCGTTTAATATGTGGAGGACTAAACCTTAATTTTCAAACTTCGACCACTGTTTTCAGGCCACCATTTGTGTAAACATACCAACGACAGTGGAATTCAATTTTCTTTTTCAAAGGGTAAAGAATGTATCCTGTTTCACAGTACAGCACACCAGTGTCTTGTCTTGTAACTGAAATCACGGCATAATAATCAGAATATGAAAACAGGTTGACAGACGAAATATTTATTGTCACTAAATCAATGTTCAAAGCGTGTTATGGCAGAACCTATACCCACTCGCAATTTTGCATATTATGCGCACAACTATAGAAGAAATGATAAAATTAGCAGCAGCCAGCCGTTTCCGACTGTATCCTAAAAAACAAACCACTTGCGAATCTGGTTCTCAATATCAATATTTATAGTCAACAATACGCGAAGACGTAAATATTCACCTAAATATATTCTCTATACCGTGCCAGTGTAGAGAGATTAGATTTATGTTTAATTATATTAAATTACCCAGTTGAACCTGTTTGTGAGTTACCTGTTTCTATTGAACTAATTCTACATCAGCATTCGATAGATATAGTCTCACGACATCATTGTTTTGCAATGCAGCCGTTTCTCGGTGGAATATTTATTGATGGCCGTTTGTCTCGTATTGTATTGATGTTTTCATCAATAAATAAACAGATTTCACGTTGACGAGATTTCAACGAACAGATTTTCTAGCATCGCATTGATGTGCCAGATATCAGCTCTCGGTAACTATGGATTAACCTATTGGGTCTACATTCATGGTGCATTTGCTGTAGAAAATAAGCTTACGACTGATGCCGTTAAATTATGAGTTTGTGTTTAATACACTCATTCAAGTTGAAATCTTTCGAAAGTCTTTATTGTTACCTCACTCCATTTGTCATGGTAATAAACACTTTCCAGCTGCACCATTTCCACAAATGCATTCATTTCCATTCAACAAAAATTCATAACAGTCGAAATATTGAAACAATAATTTGGTTGGTGGTATCTCGCATCTCAAGGTCATTTTCTGGAGTTCAGTTTCACTATCTAAAACAGTATTTTTATCTACGTCTTCGTGAATGTACAGCCAACTATATTTATGGCGAGGGATTAGCGAACATGTTTCCATACAACTTTGCCGATAAAATTTAGCAATTCAACCTTTGGTAGCTTTAAACCAATTTATCAAAGTTTTTGTAAAATTTTGCCTCTAATTCCAATCGATAATTCAAAACGTTATGTTTTTGTAATGTTTTGGCTTAGAATGAACTACGTTTCCAAAATGATTTTATCTCATCGTTTACATACTGAGGGATTCTTTTTAAATTCGGAAGGCCCAAATCGGAACTGTTCCTTTGATGGCTTATTTGTGAGCTCCTGGATAGGGTTCGGTTCCAGTTCTTCCAAACCAGCTTCATATTGGTCCGATCTACATTGTGTGCCCTGTGGGACAGCGGAAAATTGCGTTTTTTAATCCCTGTGTCACATCCACAGGGAGAGTAAAACATTGACGACATTGGAAAGCTGGGGCCGAGAACTCCCGTGGCCAATACTAGGATCGAATAATTTGATGATATCTGTCAAAAGATATGACCTTCGGAATAATGCTGAAAATCGATGGAGCCTTGGCGAAATTTGACTAGGTCTGTAGACGTATAACAGATAGGTCAAATGATAAGATTAGTGCACATACGTGTATGGAGAGTCTCAGTTTTGCCAAGGCTCTATCGACTTTCAGCATTTTTCCGATGGCCATATCTTTTGACAGGCATCATCATTATCCGACCATAGTATCGGCCCGAGAGTCTTCGTTCCTCAGTTTTCCATTGGAATCATAGTTGTCCATGTCCTTCTCTTCCTGTGGATGTGCCACAGGGTTAGAAAGAACGTTATTCTTCATGCTTTGAGCTTGTCTCACCGGGAACACAAGATTAGTCGGACCAATACGATACCGGTTTCGGAGACCTTGGAATAAAACCCATCCAGGAACATATAAATAAGCCATTGAACGATCCATGAATAAGTCAATAAACGAATTTGACCGATTTTGATCTTGCGAATTTCAATAGAATCCCTCACTGTGCTCGAAATGGAACGCAATCAAATCAAAGTTTTTTGTTTTGTCGAGTCTTTCTGTTTCGAATTCATTCTTCACTGAAAACTATTTGACATTGTGCTCCATTTCCATTTCATGGAAATCTCAACAGAGGAATTGGGATCGATAATATTTTAGTTCTTCATGGTTGTCGTTGCCACTTACTATAGGTTTGCATTTATAAAAGTGATGTACACCATGAAAAGTAGATTTTCACCGCAAGTGTAGGAAAATATCACGAATCTTTGATGAACCAAAATTGAATTACTTTTTCATCAAAATAGGTCACCGATGCATAAAATATGAATGACAGAAATATGAGCGAACCCAATGCATATTTCAGAATATAATCCACCAAATTTCATGCATCCTTTTCGGCGTACTTTTGAGCAAATTTGTGTGAATTCACCCTCCTACTTCTGCTAATGGTTTAAACTCAAAGCCAAACGACGAATATTTATCCAAAGTTAAATTATGTTGCAAAGTAAATATTTTGTATGGGATTTAAAGTAAAGTAAATATGGGAGTGTCGGTTTCAATTTGACACAACTCTTTCAAATGCAAGACGAAACTTGAAAAGTTGAGTTTACCATGTTGACAGCAATTTTTATTCTTATAATGGGAGCATTCATTAATGACGTCCTACACTTTTAATGCGTTTTGGTCGCCTCCTTCTTCGTCCTATGTTTGCCTATACTTCGTGTCTGGTCACATTTTGCTAACCCCACCCTCCCAATAGTATGTGAAGTCATTCAAAATGTCACAGGTTCCATAACGAACGATTGCAACAATATATATATATATTACGTAACGTTCTGGAGGGTGTTCAAAAAACGTTACGTTTTATTACGATATTTTGTGTGGGTGATGTTCGAAGTTCAGCTCAACTTAACAGAGTACATGAATACTCTTTCCATAACTCTATTATATTAGTACCTTAAGTAACCTTATATAAAATGATGCATCAATCAGACTTTGTTCCTGTTACGGTCTCAACAGATGGTGGTGGCCAGTGGTCGTGTGGGACAACTCTCATCAGTTGTTTCCGACGAACACTCTTTCACAAGACAGTTGACCTGACAATTTAGAAGTTATCGCTCATAAATCAAGCTGTTACAAGCAAAAGGCCCAATAGAATTCAGTGAAATCGAAAATCCCAATCAAATATAGACCACAAATTTTGCCTAGAATCACACACATTCAACATAGTCAACATAATGAAAAATCCAAAGGAGACAACATCCTGCTGGTGACTTCCACATTTCACCTCATTATGTTCCATTTCAAAGCTCCGTCGTCTAGTCGTTTCCCAGTTCAACTAAAGCGGTTCCTCTTCGTGTCAATGCTCCCAGGAGCGCGCAATCATCTAAACTTAACCATTCACTTTCAAAATAAACACAATTCCGTAACTACTGTTATTTGAATCAAGTTTTTGCATGTAAAACTTTGCCATGCTTTCCGTGCTATTATTTCTTAAGTTCTTATGTTATTCATTCAAAGTCATCGGTGATGTTTTTGTTCTGCGTTTGTGTTCTTTACAGGTTTCTTAGTTGCGATAAATGAGGATGGATGGGGAGTTATTATATCTCAATCGTTCAGAAAATCGAATTCTTATTTAAAAGCAATAGTTCAAACGATCACAGACAGAAATTTTAATTCTTATTCGTTAGTATGACTGACGTAGAATTACGTAAGTTTGTAACCGAATTTCAGATTCCAACGGTTTTTTCGATTTTGAATTTTTATTTTCAACATTTTTTTAGCATAAAACCGGATTTGAGTGTTTGCTAAGGAATGTGACAGAAGGGGGACGTTATGCTGTTGTATGATGTTACGTTATGCAGGGAGAGTCCCAAAGTGTGAGACGTTTTATAAAAAAGGGAGTGACGCCCGTTAAGTTGAAATTCAAATCCAACAAATATTTTGCATTTTTGCTTGGAATACTATTTCAATTTTATCATATTTTAATGAGCCCACCCATAAATTACCCATTTTATCCATAAATTGATTTGCTTTGAATAGAATTTCCGTATTTACAGTAGAGTAGTCGTAATAGTCACCAGCACACTCTACTACCAGTCATTGTCTGTAATGAACACCAATTTAATTTTCAAATTATTTCTTTGACTTTCGTTGTTGACATTAGCTATAAAATGCAAATATACGAAATTAACACACAGGCCTCGTGTAGAATCAATACCATCATGTAGCAAAAAGAAACACATATTTTGCAAATGTGAACGAATAAAAAAACTCCAGCTACAACAAACACCAACGAAAGGTCTTATCATTCGAACTCAAAAGTGTGTTGTGAAACACACAAAAAAACGAACGTAAAAACTAAGAAACTAGTTTATCAAATTGATTGTGTATAGTACAACAGGTATTTCATATTAACACCCGATCAATATGGGACTTAGCATAATTAGTGGAAATGGGAATGACGAGTTGCGATAAATAAAACTTTTTTTAAAAACAAAAAAAAATGGAATTGCGATGAAGATATCGGTGTTCAGTCTATTGGGAATATCTACGTCGACACGAATTCCCTTATCATAAAATCATTGCTTTCACCATTCGTTGACCCTTTTTAGTTTCTATAGTCGAACCTGTGGTGACACTGTAAATATCTTCATGGCCATTTATGTGTTTCTGAAAGGTCGAGCAGTGTCATTGAATAATGCTTAGAAATTCATAATATTTTCCAGAAAAAAAATGATTTCGCTTTAGTGCAGTCGATGGTGCAAAATGCTCGCCAGAATCGAATGTTTGTATGGCATCCAATACACGTACTCAAACAAAAGGAGAGACAGTAGACTTTAGTCTTTGTTCTTCCTTCTTTGCTTGTACCAACCTAGTGGCGTCAATCACCTTATTTTCTCCACTCAAATGCGGAGGCGTTTGACAATGACGAATGTAGAGAGCCTTGACAGAACAGAAAATTTTCATCTTTTAGGTTTTTCCTCATCCTGACCTAAACTACGTGAAACTGGTTTTGAAATGAACCTAAGACCATCAGTTTTGAACTATACTGACCTAAATTCAGGTCCAGAATAGGTCCTGAAACCTGAACATAGTGGAGAGGTGAGACCTGACCTGGTACATTTTTCAGAAATTTAGGTTCAGGTCAGGTTTGCCTTCATAACATTACCTGACCTGATCTGAATTTTCAGGTCAAGTTATTTTTTGACAGAGTTTGACGTATTCTGAGCCTTAACACTCGCTCACTCCAATTTCTAATATTTTTTACATTTCGTTTACGTTTGTTGACAGTCAATCAAGTCGAATAAAATTTGAATTTGATGCGTACATCAATCATATTGTGTAGCACGTGCTTTAGTTTATGTCTCCGTTTTGATACTGCGCATGATCAGAGTGAAGTGTGCATGCGCAGTTTTCAAACGGAACTGATGCGAATGGGCATTTATCGTCACTCTGTCGCTTCACTCTGGCCGCAAACTTCGCTCTTGTTGGAATTACTATTTTCGCCCCTCGATTAACAAATGACTATTGTGTGCCACTTGAGCATTCGATTCTGGTAAATGTTCGTACTGAAAATCACACTGTCGACTACACTACTTGCAGAGTAGTAAACTACCAAAACATTTCGTTGAACAGTATGGTTGATGATGCTAATTTTTCTCTCTTTTTTTCGTTTCAGGCTCGCCCATTACGCCGATTAGTATCATCTCAAATGTGCCTAAAATAGACTTTACCGTGAAACAATTACAAACGCGGTTTGGTTACCTTGTTTAGCATAAATTAGTGATATAATTTTGGTTCATTCATAACGCTTTTCTTGTTGTTGTTGTTGTTTCATTGCGAAACAATTATGTGAATAAAAAGAAAGATAAAAAAGAATTGCAAACGGAATTAAACGAAAATCCAAATCTTATGCATACAATGAAAAGGCTTACCACAGTGCAATGTGCTTATGCAAATGAGAATCACAAATTAATGCCTTGTGATCGTGCGGTGTAACAATACAAAAATTTATTTTCTTTTTATTTATTCTGTTGGTGTTTTATCGTCGCTACACGTCGTCGTCATATGTACCCAACAACAACCACAACACCAGTCTGTGTATGTGTACTTCTACGGAAATATATTTCAAATTTAACGGCTTATAACGTTTCATTGCTGTGCTGAATTAGCAATCAGATGGCGTGCTTGATTTTCTGAAAAATGATTTTATTCAGTTAAGACGCAAAACGTTAAACGTGGTTTGAGTGTTTGAGTTAACACTGTTCAGAGTGTTTGTTTGAGTGTGTTCGCGCACTACATTCGATATGGATTTAAAGCACATTCGGGCGCCTTCACTTAAGCGCGGCAAAAACGATGGCGGACTAAACGAACGGGTGAGTTATTCATTTTTGTTACACTTTAGGTTCGCTCTTAATTGTTTAATTGTTTTGGTTACATAGACAACATTTCTAGTTTTTATTTTGATAATTATTTAAATTCGTATGAGTTATTATGAACAGTCGCACGGTGAATGTAGGTAATAATATGCCATTTCGTTTGGTAGTGTGTCTGTAAGCGTATACAATTGCGGTGTACAATGAACCATGACTTTATGTTCGTTGGCAGTGAAATAAAAAAGAATCTTTTTATTTTGAATTTTAAATTTGCTTTTACCATGCGATGGATATGATATTTTCGTTCATACCGAGCTCATAGATGAAGTGCTACGACTACACTTTTTTGGTGTGGTCCGTAGTTGAAAATGGATTGTAGCAAAAAAAAACCTCAAATTTTATTAATCGCGAGATCGCGTTTGAGTTTGCTGAAAGCATCCAATTTCTCAGACTCTGTCAATGCGGCACCGTGAGTTAATGTTCTACAATTATTTTAATCAGAGCTCTGGGATTCGATTACTCCGATACTTGCATATCATGATTACTCCTACACATAGCTCCTAGCACTCCTCTGTATGATACTGAACCAAGAATATCAGTCTTCATCACATCCCTATATTCCTTCATAAATTCCGTCCACAGTTCATTGTTGACAGACAAAGTTAGAATTAGAACTCGTAAAATATGCGTTTTGGGATGTTAATTTTATGCTCCACCTATTTAGGAGGTGTACTTAGGGGGATCGGGCATACATTCGACACTTCGAAAGTTATCAACGATTTAACACAAGTATGGCAGCACTGAACGGTGGATGGGATTTATGAATGGTCCCTAGGACTGAAAAACGAAAGAAGAGAGAATAGAGATGAATTATTTCACTGAGACATGTCTGGAGACAAGCAAGAGAATGCATTGCCATTTTAGTCAAAAGCACCTCATATATCCCTTTCAACACGAACGAATACGACATTGACCTCTTAGGAGCCATTCATAAATGACGCCCGGTACTTTTGATAAATTTTAGAATCCCCCCACAACATCGTCCTATTGCGTCCGATTTTCATGACCCCCTGAAAAATGAAGTCCATTTTCGATTACTTAAAATTGTCGTTCTACGGTATGCTTCCAAAATTTCGACTTTGGATCGTACTATGCTCACAAAATCTTCAACTCTCCATTGCGACAAATTTGATGAATATTGTCTTATAGAAACGGCAAATTTGTTACTTCGTTTGTTCGGAATATTTCGTTTTGTTCAATTCGAAGTCTTTTACTTCATTTGTTAAAACACAAATTTTGTATATAATGGAATGATGTGCCTAGTTATTCGCTTATTACGGTCGTCGTT
Source organism: Phytosciara flavipes (assembly GCA_026413405.1). Taxonomy (NCBI): domain Eukaryota; kingdom Metazoa; phylum Arthropoda; class Insecta; order Diptera; family Sciaridae; genus Phytosciara; species Phytosciara flavipes. The sequence continues at coordinate 9,895 of JANTFA010164504.1, forward strand.
GTCGATAACAGATGACTACCGTTTCCGAAAAGAAACCATCGTCTATGAGCGTATCTGCATTCTTCTTCTTCTTTGCTTTATTTTTGTTTACGACTAGTGTTTACAAAAATGTTCCTGAATTTTAATAATTTTGACTTTCAGGGTCAGCATTTACATATTTGATATAATTCAATTTTATTTTATGGCCGGTATGCGTTTCTCATT
>JANTFA010164515.1:0-10096 GCA_026413405.1 Phytosciara flavipes
CGCCTGTCGACAGCGAAGACAAATCCATAATCATTGGTTGAAATGATTTCCCTACTAGATGGCTAGACTATTAAAAAAATCTTCCAAGGTTATTGAGAGTTATTGAGTGAACATAATAATCGGACTTCTTCTGGAACTGTTGCCTAACCTTTCATAGACGGCAAGCATTTCAACGATTATGATACTATATAAGACGACGCGACGACGTTAGGGTTAGAGTTCAGTCTTTAATTTTGTCATTGTTATCAATAACCAGAATGACATGGTAAAAAGTTTTTTTTTCCATCTCCATCGAGATGCATGATAAACTAGTGATTTTACCTTCATTGGCGCTTTCGAGATCTCTTGGCTTTCCGCAACGTTGTTCAATGATGCGTCTACGTTCAGCAGCTTTACGTTCCTGTTCTTTCTTCAATTCTTCAGCGGCTTTTTTACGGAGCAACAACTACAATGCTTAACGAATTAGACAAACGATCTTACCCAAAAATTCAAATTCTTACTCTGAGTTTCTTCTTTCTTTCCGGTGTCATGAAACCTTTCTTCGCCTTTTTAGCCTTTGAGGCCTCTTCCATACGCTTGCGTACTTCGGCACGCTTGCGTTCAATATCGGCCTGTTTGGCCTTCTTAGCCTGGGGTAATCAAAGAAAGGCGAGAATTTATTAAAATTTTCGATGCGATTCATATTGATAACTTCATCCTGTGTTGTTGTTCATGTGTTCGTCCATCATTTTCGTTGACTGGTCGGATTTGAAGTAAGCTGTTCTGAAGGTATGGAGTTAAACCAGCTTGCATCCGTTTGACCTTATCCAGGAGAAGAAGAATTGGTTGGAAAAATTTGATTTTAGTCTATCGAACATAAAATTTTGTATATTTACAACATCAAGGTTAGGAAGGTTGGGGTTCTTATCGCGGAATTTTTTGTTCAAGTAAAATCTTGCGAGTAAGTGAGCTCAGTAAGCCTAGTAAGCCTACTGGTCATCCCAAACTGATAAATCTAAAAAAGCCTAGTAAGTGAATCTTTAGAAATGAGCGTCAAAAAGTATGAGTAGATGCTAGTCTTTAATAGCCCAAATTGTTGGCATCTGAATGCATTGTGTGCTGTAGCTACGTATGGCCAATTCCATGATGAACGAAATTCGGTCTTGAAATAACTCCGAATCGGTGAGACTTTTCTTAGAGCAACCTTCAGGGAACCCTATCTGGTATACTAGTGAGCCGCTCTCGAATGAATTGAACATGCTTTGAGAAAAGATCAATGGATTTCGATATATTTTGTTTTACAACTTTTTAGTCCCGGGACAAGGCCATGTATTACTACATATCAATGTGTGGTAACAACGGTTCGAAATTAGATCTGAAATGGAAATGTTCAAGGTGGCAGCTCGATTGGCACCCGCTTGGTAAATACTCTTAGTTCGGATCGCAATCCTAGCATGAATTTTTCGTTTCAGAAATGTTATTTCCTCTCGGTAAAGCATAAACTTCATTCCCCAGTCACCGATTACTGATAATTAGAGATTATGTGCCTCTATGTCTCGTTTATTCTTAGCTCGTACGGAAGAGGGAAATTTCGCATCAGCATATCAAGCACTATGTACCAGTGGTATTGGAGAGCTTGCGCAAATGACATATCTCACTTATAACTTATAATTATAAGTCACAGTTACATGTATCATATATGGGAGGATTACTTATAATTATAAGTTATAAGTGAGATATGTCATTTGCGCAAACTCTCCATTGTATCACACTATCGTCTCGTTACATAAAACTTCCAACTCGTCAAACTGAACATTTTTGGGGATGTGAGCATAATCGACAGTGACGGGCAATGGAATTTCATCATTGATTCGATTCAGCTGTTTGATTCAGCTGGTCCATTTCAACAAACAAACTGCATGAATTTCGTAGTCAGAATAGTAAAGAAGAGCCGGATGAGAGTGAGAAGTACCACTGCTGCCATTTTTATTCAATTCTGAATACGAAATTCACCGAGTTTGTTTGTTTACATGGACCAGCTGGTCAAACAGGTGTATCGAATCAATGATGAAATTCCATTGCCCGTTACTGTACTGCTAATTAACTAAGGGTGAAAGAGTCTTGGATCTAAACATGTAAAAGTCGGTAGATGATCATTAGAGTAAAGGCGGAGTAAAGTAACCCGAGTCGATATTGTTGGGGATTGTTAGAGTTCACCTTTAGATTTTTCTGAGAGTGATCCTTCGGTTCATTATAAGACGTTGTTACAAGGGTGGAATGTTATTAGTTCAAACAGAAACCTTTTTTGCTCAGATCAATTACCTAATTTCGAAAAGGACGAACACACCATTATGCCATACTATAAACTGGAAGAGAAAAATGTAAATCGTTTTTTGTAGATGATGACTCAAAGTTGGAATGGACGAGAAATGTTTATACTTTCGGGGTCGGACATAGAGCCGATACTACTAGCTATCAATGACGAGTTCATTTCATATATCAATTCTTAATATCTTTGCCAAGAACTTGACAGAACAGTGCCCCGCTTTATATCTCCATAAATTTTCTTGAATATTGAATCGATAGACCGCTGTGCATTTCAACAGTTAGTTGTACCATCGATCGATTACAATTCAAATGTTAATAATTTATTGTATTTTGTGTATGTACAGTGTCTAATTAACAATCGGGAACATATAAACATTTCTCGTTTGCCAAATCGATTAATTATGTCTGTGTAAACAGACGTAGAATTATTATTTCGGATACTTACCTCACCTCATCATCAGCCATAGTGCGTATTTATTTATAGAATCTACAAAGGTAAAGAAAGTTTATGACTTTTTTTTCATTTTTTCAAAATTATAATTTTTTCGTCAATTCTTTGGAGAGTGAATAAATAGAAATACTTTTCATCGTCCGAATAAAAATAATATTTTCGACTTAAGTCGGACGCGTCTCTTTGAATAAAATATTAATCATAAGCAAAACATAATGGAAGTTTGGTGTAAGCAAAGCCTGTATGATATTATGTGGGTACTTCATTGATGTAATTAATGGAACTTCATCGTCCGAAAATAGTACATTTGAAAAGCGAAAATTTATTTTGGATATTTTCCAAGAACAAGAATTGAAGAAAAAAAAAATCTCTTTTGTGTCCTTTCCGTTAAAATACAATTAACATATTCCATAAATAACATTAAAAACAGCCAAACTGTGGAAAGATTGGGAGACGTGTCGTTGGTGCTATAGTCTTCAACATCGGCATTTCACATAGGTAATGTTCCGTGCTCAGAAAATTTACTTATTTAAACAGTTTGTCATGCACATGAATATGACTTTCTACAAAATGAAATTGATCCTATCCACTAGTTTGACTAAAATAGAGTTGCCTCTTGCGAAAATGCGTAATAGAAATGTTGAAATTTAAATACCGTTCCGTTGTGTTCTACTTTTCAAAACTATCTTATTTAATGTTGATGAGTATTACTAACGACTAACGATCTCGGCTTAATTATACGTTTAAATTAATTAATTAATCTGTTAATCGTGGTCGTTTGATTCGTGCAAATAAATTGCGATAAGAACGAGTTGCTATGAGACGGAATTAATGAGAACTTAATTGAGACCATCAACCGTTAGCAAATTATAAGAGAAATGAAAATTATTTCATAAAATTTCGTCTTAAATAGACTGGCGATGCCAATAAAATCTTCGTGGCAGTTAATAATCAAAAACATCGTCAAACTATCAGAAACGAAGTTAAATGAATGAAATGTCATTTTTCTTACAATTCGCTAATGTCAACTGTCCATGAACGCTGAAGTATGTCGTACAAAATTCTCCGTAGGGAAGAACACAAATTAGGGTAATCCGTACAAGTAGTACAAAGCATATAGGTGTCTATAGAAGACATACATCTTCAAACTGCTCTGCAACACAGCATCTTTCGATCATTCCTCTTGTTAAATACCTCATCCTGTCAAAATTCCTGTTGAGAATTTAGCTCGGAAAAACCCACCAAAATCAGGGGAAATTCACTCGAGATATGGGCAGAAAACACTAAAATCCACAAGGTAAGCTGCTTTTTTCTTAGATCATCGAAAACAGTTCTAATGTCTTACGTTCATCACTACCTTGTAAACAAAAATATTTTACGAAAATCGTATGAAATTTACTCGAGATATTGACAAAAAACGCTGCCCATATAATCCGCGTAGCTCGACCTAGGATCACTTTCCAGGATCCATTAATCAACTTTTACGAGCAACACTGCCGGTAATATATGCGAGAAGCCTCAACTCAACTAGACCTCGAAAGTAGCACTAATTCGACGATATCTCTGGATCGGCTCGACCGATTTTGCTCATCTTCAATGATAAACTGGCATTTCTGAATACAAATCGAAGTAAAAAAAAAGTCCCATCGAAATTGGTTTCATTTTACCCAAGTTATCCTGTTCACTGACAGATAGACGAACATATTCTTGATTTGGCATCTAGGAGTGACCACAAAATGTTTGTCCCTTTTCAGGGACTTAAATTCGACGAGTTACAAACATAAGAGTGAAAGCATAGGACCCTCGCACTCTGTACGGTGCTAAAAATGTAACTTTGATTGGACCGTAAGAAATCCCTCTCCACCAAATGTTGTAAGTAATAATTTGTGTATTGTCCCTGATGAGTATTTGATTAACGTCCACAAATTTCGATCTGATTGTACTAACTCAAAGCTAGCACAACACTACGTGATTGCATAGTGTTCCATGTGGGAAATCAATTGGATAAATTGGACTGAGTTTGTTGAATTTATACTGGAAGAACGTTTTTTGTCCAATAAATTGAAACTTTAGTCACACAAACAACTCATATAGTTTGTAAGGCCAAGACCTGACTGGCAGCTAGAAGACGTTCGTGTGTTATGTAAGAAGGAAAGCTTCTGAATGTATTAGGGAAAATATCTCGATCAACAAGCGGAAGCATAGGAAAATGAATTATTTCACGAAAAGCTCACATTGATTTTCCATGTGGCCATTCCATACACGGCCAGTCTGGGCCTGCCCGTCTAAGACGTTTACTTTGACTGTGACTTTTTAGTTTGCTATTATTTCTTTTAAGTTGCAGTTAAGCGGGCATCAATAAAGGTATAAGGATGGTTAACTAAGCAAGGAGGCACATAGGATGAGTGAGTAATGTTTGTGTATTTTTCGCCGATGGTTTAAATATTTATAGCTACACTTAATAGCTTGATTCTAATGAAACAAAACAAAGAAATAAAATTATTTCAAGTGAAGAATTCCGAATTTTATGCTATGAAAATTTAATTTAAAGTTTCACGTATTCAGCCAACTTTCCTCGATTTATTTTATGATCTAAGAATACTTTAAGTACTTGAGTTTTTGATGTAACAAACAACAGTACTTGAGTTTTTAATGTAGAACAACAATGTAGTTAGTCAGACACTATAATGTACCTTCTCAGATTTCAAATATTTATTGTACTGTAGTGTGCATATAGCTATTTTGCTAACTTGCGCCTAAATGGAAATTTTGCGCAATAGTCGTGAAAATTGTCAAACAGAGACGAAGCGGAAGATGACCACACATCGAATGGGTAAAATACCAGTCTAGTCACAAATTAGCAACAAGATTTTATGTAGCAATTTTAGAAATTATTCAAGTGCACGCGACACGAGCTCAAAATGAATTTATTTGACCAAATTGTACATGAAATCCTGCTAACCACGAAACCTATGCCTGAACTGGAATTTTGCTCATACGCTGTGTTCTTAACTTCGGCTTCGCCTCGGGTTAAAAATGCTCACATCAATTGCACAAAATCTCCATTTAGGAACATGCTATGAAAATAGCTATTTTAACTGATATTCAGAATTCTGGATTCGGAGATCTCGCGCAAGCATTAAATGAAACATTAAACATCACAGCCACGGTAATTATTTTCTATGAAAATCCTTTCTTTTATCGCCATTGATGAAAGATATTTTCCGAAAACTAATTCACAATTTTCCCACTAATTTTTTTCGAACTATCAGAACTAACTCACCTCAAACACAAATTCTTATTTTATAAAAAGCGAGGTTTCGTTATTATCCACGACCGATCTTAACCATCGGACAGTTAATAGATGACTGTTGTTTTGAAGTAATCGTCAATGGCTGGCGAAAGAATAATGTTTTTCTTTATTATATTGATCTAAAAATGGATTGTACTGAAATAGATGTGTTAGATCTCGATATGTGGTAACACAGCCAGGTGTGGTAAATCATCTTCAGGTGTGACTGATCATCGCACTGTGTGTATGTTTGTTAGGAACAAGAAGTAGTTTAGAGATTGGAAATCGTCGTTTTTTTAATTTCTGATTACAAAGTAAGGTAGCGCCGTACGCCTAACTCAAACATTTTTTTTTCTTCCGAAATTTCTAACGATTGCCAATAAGTAATTTAAGTAGCTGAAATTGTGAATCAATTGAGAACCAAAGGGGAAGGATGATTAATTTTGTTGATTGGACAATTAGTCGATGGCAATAGGTATGCGTAAAGAAAAACAGACGCAATATTTATTAACAACAAATCAGCGTTTCGAGAGTAGACGACATCAGCTTAAAACACAAATTGGCAGATCTTTGGCACGTAAAACAATTGCAATTACATGTCGGTCGCTTGTCTGCACAGTTTTTCATTTTCATTTTCCTTGTCAACGAGAGAGGCCAAATTTCTTAGACATTATTTTCTTGATATATTGACGAATTGATTTGTTTATTTCTGGTATTTTGCAGTAAATATTTTCGTTTTCCTGTTGTCTAATTACTAGCTGCAAGAGGAGAGTGTTAAGTGAGAGGAGTTGAGCGAATATTTCATTTGCTCGGGTATATGGGTTCAATGGTGAGAGGATTTTTCTTTTGTCATTGGTTTGACCTCGGGTTTCAATTTGACCTCAAACCTCGCTCGATAATCACTCTCAGTTAACATTATGTACTCTAAGAAACAAGATTCATCCGATTGAAATTCCAGTTTGTAAAATCGGGTCGCAATTCCATTACTCATCTAGATGTACTTAAGGCAAAAGAGTTTCACAACTGAGGAAAGGAGGATTTCATACTTGACAATGAAATTCTTTTGAAACCTTCATTAGTCACGCACATGTATCGTGTGACGAAGGTGTTTTTCTATAGCATGACATACTCGTTAGACATCTTCAATTTTCATGTAACCTCCCGAGTATGAATATGAACACTAAGCTGCAGACTAAATTTTTCGTTACGAGAGACACAGTGGAAGTTTCTTTAATTGGATACTACTAGTGATACCAGTGTGGTTTCACCTACGTTATCTCAAAAAACCATTGTTTTTTCATGACATTGCTTGGGGCCATCCACATTTGACGTAACACTTTTTCAGTGCTGCCGTTAGATTAAAACCTCTAATAACTCGTCAATTATTCACTTTTTTGAGTCAATTGTGTTCTCCCCTCCATTCAGGGGATGTATCTAGGGTGCAGGACACACTGTTGACTCAATACAAACTTGACGAGTTATTAGAGATTTCAATGTGCTGAAAAAGTGTGACGTCATAATGTGAACGGCCTCTTGCTATTGTCAACTAATTATTTTCCACCCTCATAAGGAACCGGTTTGAAATCTATGCCGAACTAATCTACATGTACGATTCATAAACCTGTTTTGTGACCTTACGGCTGCAATGATAAAACCAACTACCGCGTGAATTTGAAACATTCTCCTTAAATCCATTCTAACTCCCAAATCTAAATTGAATTGGAATAATTAGATAACCTGGCGCTGGTGTTCCTCAATCCCAGTAAGTACTTTCCCCCTCTTCAATGGAATTATCTCTAACGTTGTACATTAGAATTAAGTGAAATGCACAAAGATGAACAGTGACTAAGGTCAAAATTTTATCTTATCACGTCTTGAAGCAATAGACTTATCAATTGATTAAGCTTGTTTATCATCACCGCAAAATTTACAAAAACAAGTTCACCAGAATGTACTTTAACCAGGCGTACTAAAGTGGTACATCAAAAATCACAAGTTTGATTTGATGAACGGTTTCAGGTGCATATGGAATGACTTGTTCACATCTTCCTGATTAAGTGGTGACTTCTTGGCCGCTTCAAGGATACGGGTATAAACATTACCATCGTATGCACCCAATGTCGACTGGAGAACCTATCAATTGAATTAAGTTTGAATGTACTTTTGCTTCCCATTACTCAAATGGTTTTGCAGTTTACGGTATCTGGTATATCAAATCCATCGACTAGTCCGATCGCATTGTTTCGTAACTTTCCTAGGCAATCTTCTAAACGAATTTCTAGAGCCTCAATGTCGTCAGATGTTATGTTGTTGAACTATAAAGCGAAAACTTGTTAGAAATCTACAAAAACAAAGTGTCTCTTCATCAGTCAATTGAACCTGTAACAAAGATCCGAGCGAACGAATTGTCGTATCGGTAAAATAAAGCTCCAAGAGATCGCTCAAAACTTGTCCTAACGCTGGTGATGCCGATTTTATAGCTGACCTGAATGAACTCAAAGCCGACTGCAACAAGTACAAATAGCAATGCAGTTCAGCCACTTTCGTCAATTGGTTTCCAATGGAATTTGTTGCTTCTTCCAGCGAACAGTTTTTCATTCTCTTTTGCAAATGCTTAAAAGCTAAAGCTAATTTGCCTGCCGTGGCTGCTTCGAAAGCTGCTAAAATACTTTCGAATGATCCATTCCATTTCTCCGGTTGATTTCCATTCACGTATTTTGTTAGATATGCAACAGACGCTGGTAAAGACTCTCCTTTTAAAGCCTGACTCCAGGACTTTATCAAATATCTAGCAGTTTGCAGCAACAGCACCGTATTTTCACCCTCATACGTCTGAGCAGCTGTTACAAATTTGAAAATGTCGCTGAAACCAGCCGATACCAAAAAACCATGACCGCCACACGCAAGCCGAAGATTTTGAACGGCTTCGGTTGTTTCGTTCGTGCATACCGCTTTTAAGCAACATGAAATAGCATGCAATGATGCCAGTCCATCTAGATTTTCGTTTTCAAGTTCCTGGGTCACCTGGAGATAGTTGTTCCAGAGTTTTTCAGCAACTTTTTTGAAAACGATGACTTTGGCAATGATTGGGAAAATTTTCATTTGCTGAGTAACATGGTCGATAATCCTGGGCTCCGGTGACTTGGAATCAATTGGACTTTGTCGACGAACTGAGAAAAATATTTTCCGTTATATCAACACCACCCACAATGCAGAGGCTCTCAATATAACGAAGACGAATCAAAATTTCCATATCTTCGAGCGACGAGCGCAATATTCTTATGGAAATTCGTTAAAGCTCTCCTTCTTCGTTATACAGAGAGACACTGTAGCTTGAGTGACGAAAGTCATATATACCCGTTGAATATCGCATTGCAATGGTGGCAGCATTAGCCAACAAATTGGTCCCATCGGTAACTATTGCCACGCGAATGTATGTCATTGTACCGTATGTAAGAATCGCATTCTTCGACTTCTTGTATTCGCCGTTCTCGAGAACCTCTGAGTACTTCATCATCATGTTTTTCAACGGAACGCGAACGTTATCAAAACCAAGGAATCCATTGTTGACCGAATTGAAACCGAGCTTTGCACCGATCTCTCCAATCGTAATTCCCTTTAATGGTTTATGCGTGGCTTCGTCTCTTAGTTGAATTAGAAATCCATGAATGCCATAACTTTTCCCCAGAGTGAACAGATTTGCAAATACTATTGCATAGTTGGCGGTGTGGCCAAGACCACCTGGCCAGAACTAAAACAATGGTGATGTTTGAATTCATATTATACAGGAAAGATTCAAGGACGAGGGCTATCTACTTTATAGGCGGTAATCGATGGAGAGTGGACCACAAATTCCTTCGTTTGTGGATCATAAGTAGCGGTCGTTTCAAGCCCCCTAACAAATGTCCCATGTCCCATTTCTGTTTGTGCATAGGCTCCGATTATGTTACAGTTGATCGTTCGCGGAATCCATTCAGCTTGTTGTTGAGGCGTTCCCAGGTTCTTCAAAGCCGGTATGAACATATCGTAATGTACGCTGACAGGGC